>JAHZNC010003169.1:0-35431 GCA_027744095.1 Zhuqinia jingwanae
TATCGTACAAGCTCATCATTATGCAGCATACTGTATTGGTGGATGGATGGTGTGGGAGCTGTAAAGGTAAACATCATACTACTACTGGCTAGAGTAGGGTGGTGTGTGAGGATTTGAAATCAATTTAAGGTTTTAGATTGTCGATAAAGCATGCATTCAAAATTTCTCAGTGTCATCATTGTTTTATAACGAAATGGAGGGAGGATGGGGGAAGTGTAATAGTAACAAAAGATACTAAAATGAAGTAATTGTCTTTTGCTCTTTTCAATAAAGCATAAAAAACCGTCATCATTTCAACTGACTCTCAACACCAAAACCAAAACACACACACACACAAATTACACCCACGCACTCTTGCCATCTATGACGTCGAGCAATTTAATGAATATAGACGCTTAGATAATTTTGGTAAATGGTTGTATCCAATTTAAGATTTAGATTGTTATTATTCGATGCCAGAGCATATGGTATAACATAATAGTATACCATTATAATGATAATATGAAAAGTCCTCGACCCAGATAGACGATTATTGTGAGAAAGATAGACAGAGAGAAAGAAGAAGAAAAAAAAATTAATGAAAGCAAGATGCTGGCTTGTCTTTGTCCTGTGTAGTGTATGCGTGTTTATTTTTTTCTTAAATTTTTTTTCGTCAAGTATAAAATGAGATTTACCTGTCTATTAGTTGGAGCACAGCGCCAGAAGCAGAACAGCATTAAGCGAGGAATCTAACAACACTCATCTATCAACAGCGAAACCTCATTATTTTACCTAATTGTATTGTCAGCTCTCCCTCTCTTTTTTTTCTCTCTCTCTCTATTCGTTGCTCCTTTCCTTAATAGATTCAATGGCTCTGTTGATTTTTTTTCTGGTTGAACCACAGCGCCCTCGCAAGAATATGGTTGGGTTTACCAATTGATACCAAAAAAACCACAAGGAAACTGTGAGCAAACACAGAGAAAAGAGAATGTGCGAGGAGAAGTGAGCACTCTATAAAAATACCTTCACCGTCACTCCCACCACCACCACCACTACCATCCAAGATAAAAAGATTGGTTTCATTTTAGTCATCTATCTAACTATCTATATATCTATCCAACCATCCGTTCATCCTTTTTTTTATTTCCTCGCCACACTAGTGGCATCATCGGTTATAGAAGAAGCAAAAACACATTTTATTCTTCTTTTTCTTGCGATACTGCCTCCATAACAAATGATGGTTTTGAATGGGAAGAAATTTATTCAGTAGACTGGCTCCATAATCCGGTTTAAATTAAATTATTCAAACTCATATCTTATGGATGCATTGATGTGTGTGTGTGTGTGTGTGTGCGTGTGTGGATATGGATAGATGGATGTGTGTGTATTCAAAAGAGAGAGAGTGGAAAAGAGGAAATAAGCTAGAGTACAGAGTAGAAAAATTATCATTCACCTCCAATTGAAATGTATTTTCTGCATTCTGATCATGCCGCAAAATTTGTACGACCAGAACAACCAACCACCCACCATGGTGAACGGATTCCTCTTAAGAAACAGCAGGCAAGTTAAGGAATCTGCAAAACTGTTACAGTTATACAATTTCTCGTGATGATGCGGAGAAAGTGAAAGAGAGAGAGAGAGAGAGAGCTTGCACGTTGAGTGTTTTTTTGTGAGATGCTATGTGCAAAAGGTGTGATGGAGCTGCATGACAATTTCCATTTTGCTTATATGTATGAAAGCCATTAATGCAAACCACCCACACCAGCTTCACACCAAGACCAAATAAGTATCTTGCTCAGTTTTCTGTCTTGTTAGAACACAGAGCTTCTTCAAGAACATCCATCACTATCTTCATCAAAACAAACAGCATGACTTTCTTAATAAAAACACAGACACAGGTTTTTTGTGTGCTTATTTCACCAGATTAATCAAACTAAACGAAAAAAATGAGAAAAATGAGCCGGAGATTTTAAGAGAACCTCTTGCATAGATACATATTTTCTTTTGCATTACAAATGTTTTGTTGAAGAAAAACAAAAAAAATATAGTTGTGACAAATTTTAGATTTGCTTATCAATTCATCGTCTTTGTCCAAAATCTTCTGTTTTTTAAATACTTATTTGTTAATAATCTGAAACAGCTGACAGTTGTTATTATTTATGATTGCTTCAAAAGAGTATGATAATAACGGGTTTCTTAAGAAAATAAGCTTTTGCTACAATGTTTTGGTTAAAATGGCATGCCACCTGCCTGCACCTGGTCTACTCCTATCTGCAATTTGAAGTAATGGGAAAACAACAAAAACAAGAGATTTTTCAAAACAAAAAATAATAATAATTTTCATCTGCCAGCAAATATTTTTTTTTACAAATATTTATAAAACGACAATCTGTCCAAAAAAAAGTTGAATAAATTTTCTCATTAAAAAACTGGCACAACCTTTAAATAATGAAGCTTTCAATTAAATATAAATAATATAACAGACATCCTGTGCTTCCACCCACTTTGGGTTTACTACAAAAAGAGCACACAACAACAACAAGAGCACCATCGCCAAGAAGAATAAGATATCACGTAGAATTTTTGTAGCTAGTAGGAGTGAAGTGACGGAAATGTCGAAAGAGACAAGGCAGGCAGGCAGGCAGTATATTTATACAACAGTGTAGCTTGGCTTCAAGAGGAAGAAAGCAGCAGCAGCAGCCGCAGCAAAAAAAGAAAGTTTATTACTTGTTGTAAGAGAAGAAGGCGAAGTATCATGTACTGCCGGAAATATTCAAACTTGAATGGAGTAAGTTTTAAAGGAGTAAATATAAATATATATTTATATGTAGGCACGTTCTATGTTGTATATATACTTACATTAGAGTTATAAAGTGATGCAAAAGTACCCCACAAGAGAAACAACACACTCACACACACACACGCACACACAAAAAAGAAAGAAAGAAAACGAAACTCAATTTCTTTCATTTCAAATAAAACTTTAGAGAATGCAATATGACGCTGTTGTAGCAAATTTTTAGAAGCGTAAAATTTCCCCTTAAAGTCAAAATGCTCCTACGCTTTTCTTTATCTGTAATAATCATTATGCACAAGATATCATCTTCTCTTTCCATACTTTGTGGTCAGAGCCTCCTTCTTTTCCTCCATCTTCTCACAAAGAACCGGCGGAATTTTCTCTTTTTTCGAAATTCAAATTCAATAAAAATAAATTTTCAAACTTCAACTTAAACACACACACACACACATTTACTAAATGGTATAAAGAGTGAGTCGGCGGAGCTGAGATATTTTTTCTATTTTTTTTGTCTGATGCTCTCAGATTCTTTCTTCTAGAACGACATATTTTGCTACGTAGTGGCTATAACCACCATCAGTACTAAAGCTGGTTTCCCCCGCTCTCAACTGAATTTAAATTATTTCCTCCCTCCAGACTATACAATCCTCAAGTAATAATAAATTTTCCAACAAGGTTTTTTTTCCGCCGCGGAGTATACATATTACGGGTTGCCGCCGAAACAATTTTGCATAATATTTTGTTCTGTTGTTGCTGTTGTTATCATCATCATTATTATTATAGTATCCAACATGCTACATATGAACGTATATGTGACGTTTGAATATTATGATTAGATATTTGTACAAAACTACAAGCGCTGACTGTAGCAATTTTGAAACAACTTTCTGTAATAATAACTGATCAGGATGGTGATAATGACCATATTATTTGCTCCATGTTTTACTTGGCTATTTTCCTCCCAAAATGAACATGTATGCATACACAGTCTCTGTATAATACTCTCATAAGTATTCAAATAGACCAGTTAAACGGGAAATGTAAATGGACCATTTAGCGTGCGGGTAAATGAACAGGAGAGCGCAATTCATATTTTGCAAAACTGTGTCGAACCTGATGTAATAATAGATAAAATGCATTTGTGTGTGCACTTTATTATTTGCCAAAACTGTGAGCATGCATACATGTTGTGTAAAACAGCATGGTAGTGGTAGTGTAAAATGCAAAACATTTAATAAAATACGAAAAATATATCAGCATGCGCCTTTTTTTATACACTCTTCCACTTTTTCCAGTGCAGTAAATCTGTTATACCCAGAAAAGGATTAATTCCAAGTGACTTGTCGGCTCAGGCGGTGGTGAACAAGTTGAAGAAAATGAAACAAAAAACTTTTTTTTGGAGAAACAGAGAGAGAGAGAGAAAAAAATGCGAGTATAGAAAAGGAGGCGACTACTGCAACCTTCGTGCATTTTAATACTTTTTTACTAGCAGATCAGCCGTGCACACATTATTAATTCAGACACTCACTCATACACTTTGTCTGTCTGTGTGATATTTCTTCTTTTTTTCTATTCTTTCAACCCCTTCCTTGCTTCCTCCTCCTCTCACAACGCACTCTCTCTCTCTCTCTCTCTATTCTCACTCTGCCTTCTTTCCTAAACGAACCATCAATAGGAAGAACGGTACTTAAGAAAGTGTTCAAGTGGAAAGTTGACGTTACATGGCTCACAAGCCAAATGGATTACTAAGGTAGTTACTTCAAGTATCTTTATACCATGTCAGAAAGCTTTATGACCTGCTTGGGATCAATCCAATGAGAACATGACGATAAACCCTCATTTCATTCTCAACTTTTTTTAAATATATTTCTGCAGAGACTTTCTCTCTTTCTATTTTACACTTTCTGTTCCCATCATACCTGTTTATTTTATTTTTTATAAACTCTACATGACCATTACTAAATATTTTGTCCGTATGTTGTTGGTATACAAATATATTATTATAAACACAGATTGCTAAATATAAATGCAAGTATGTACGTATTTATTGACTTTTCTGTGTTGCCAACCCGTTGTTGTACCATTCCCAATTCCAATCCTTTTATGTGCAGTTTTATTAGTTTGTTGATGACCTTCTTTTCCCATTCCTTGTTTCGGGTATGCTACGACAAATTTATAACATCACTTTCGCCATCGTCCTCTGTGACATCCCAAATTTTCAAACAACTAAGTAATCAAAATAGGACGAGACAAAAGAAAATAACAAGATATATTACAAATTTCGCCAAAAAAAATGTGACCAGGTATGTTGACACAGCTATAGTTTACCTTTACTACTACTTGTTGGAGTTACTCATTTCAAATGATACAATGTAACGCTGATGAAAATAATAAGTGATGAGTTTTGTGGTTGACGAAAACTCTAGTTTTTGATTGCGAAAAAAAACGCTGATTCTGTTGATCCAGTCGCCAAACCTTTCTCCCATTTTTTTCTGTTTTAGTTGAGTTGCTTTGTTGTTGTTGTTGTTTTTCTATTGTAATTTTATTTCTGGTCACTGACTGTCTCTGTCACTGTTTTCCTTCCTACCACTAAAAACATCATGTGCGTGAGTATCACATAACCCTTTCCACATGACTTTTTATGTCTTCCTTTATTAGCTTTATATTTGTGGATGGGTAAATCACAAAAAAAATTCCAACGTGAAAAAAAACTTTTTTGTACCATTTGCATGGCTCATAACATTTTCAATCTTGTACCAACAATCACGTTGAGTAAAGATGGCAAAAATACATTTTTTTAAAACATCATCGCACATTGTATACTTTTACTACCAACCGTAAAATCATGCAAACGGGGGAAAACAATATTACGTTTGATAAATAGGTAGTTTGGTTTTATTTTTCTTAATTTTTTTTGCCTCTCTCTCTCTCTTGAAAAATTTACTCAACTGAGCATAAGTTAATATATTTTTTATATTATATCTACATAAACAACTCGAGTCACGCTACTACTTCCCAAACAGGAAAAATGATTAGCCTTGATAATTTGTCATGAAGATTTTAGCAGCCTTTTGTGACTCACAATAACAAGCATCATAAAAGTTTTCTAGTTTCTTGTTGCATTTTAATACCTAATATTTTGCTATATTTGTCATCAAATGTCGACTCGACATACTTGTTTTAACTCGTTGAGAAAATCCCATTTTGAGCTTATGACTGTTTGTTTGTAATAGACTCCATCCAACATAAGTTTTATTTTTGTTTTCATCTTTGTCTTTGTCACCAGACAGCTGCTGCGAAAAGGAGAGAAGGAACGCCTACACCCAAGTTCACTTCACACACACCCACAGAGATATAACTATGCTCATAAAATTATTTTCTCAAATATATATTATGTAGAATGGCATTTATCTTCTCTGGTGTTCTTGGTCTGCTATATATGTATATATATTAAGTTGAGTTTATTTAGCAAAGTCTAAGAAGAAACTGGTACAAAACATGGGTATGCTACTACTACGACATGGGAAGTTGAACAAAATTGTCTTGTGCCGTTTTCTACTACGCGCAACTATAATTTATTGCCAAAGTAAATTGACTTTCTCCAATTCTTCCCATCGACTTTTCCCCCTTCTACTTGTTCTACTAGTGGTGCAAGGATAAGTTATATAAGTGTAGGCTTGTTTTAGTTTTAGTGTATTATTTGCAAAAAAAAACCTAGGACACGGAGAGAAAGTAGTAGAAGGAGAGGCGGAAGAATGGAGAAAAGCAGGAAAGAAGAAGAATAAAAAATACTTTAGAAGTTACAAGTTGGATTTTTAGGCAGAATTCTTTTATTTCATTGCATATAAGTATACTGACTTCACTAGACTGAGAGATGAGAAGAAGAAGAAGAGGGAAAATACGACGGGGAAGATGGAGGACTGTTTTTCAAGGAAGAAGGAGCAGAACGAGGAAGAGAAAAAAAGAGGAAACATCATCATTAGCGGCCACAAAGCACCCAAAGTGGTGGAAAGAAAGCATGTTAGTTATTTGATGTGATGTGTGTGCAAGTGCGGATTCCATTCTCAGCGTGTGTACCTAGCTTGTACTTACTTGCTTCACTTCTCTCTCTCTCTCTCTCTCTCGAGTTCACAAGGCTGGAGAGAGAAAGAGAAGGAGCATGGCGAAGTAACAATAAATAACGATTATGTATATAAGTGGTTAGGTGCAGCAGATACACGTAGCAGCCATAATAATAAGTTATAAATACTTCTCCCACATCACCCAAAAGTCTACAAAACCGCACTGTTTTTAAAGGCAAGGCTTTCGCGGACACTTGCTTCTTTGTTTTCTTCAACATGATCAAAGGGATATATCCATAAGATGATGATGATGATGATGTCAATGATCAAGACACAAATGTACTCAACATTACGAGCTGGACACTACTGGACATGGACTTGGTAAATAAATAAGTTGGTTTAGTGGACGGACAGACACAAATAGGAAGCATGTAGTTGTGGTTTTAGTGGCGTGGCCTATTGCAACATGACTTGACTTGACCGTGCTCTAGACCAGCCAGCTTGCTTGCATGCAGGAGTAGCAGCAGAAGCAAAAAACAAACAAAATAATAATAAGTTATAAGCAGAGAAAACGGAAGCATGGTAGTAGTTGGGGTCTCGGGAAAGAAGAATAATACTGTGTGGCTTTGACGAGCATCATGATCATCAAAACCACACTGTATAACCGAAAAAAAAAATAACCGAAGAAGGAGGAAAAAAAAGAAGTTTTGCGTGCAAAAATCCATCTCTCCAAGAGAAAAAAAATTCATTTCTTGTTTTCACGCTCTGCCTTTTACCCTTCTTCTTATCCAACGAAAGAAAGAAAAATCAGTCAAGCTGAAGAAGAAAAACGAAACAAGTAATTCAGGAATCACGTAAAAGTGGTTTTCTTCTCATCATTCATCTCGCTCTCTATCTCCTCCTCCCCCTAGCCAAACACACACACACATACACAAAGAAAACAAGTGCATTACATTATTTGCTAATATCATTATTATAAATTCCTCTCCTGTCTGCTACACATACATGCCTCTAATGGACGAATATTATATTGAGGCTGTATTTATATATACACACAAACCATGAAATATTAAATTTAGAGTTATCTATACAAAATACAAACATGATATTCTATAATGTGGATATATATTTTTATATCTTACTTTTTCTAGTGATTCACCACCACCACCACCATCACCCCCACTTTACTTTATGTATAAGCTACTTGTTCTCTGGTTCACTCCACTTCCCTTCTATCTAAATATAAAGCTGCTTTACTCTTTACTCATGGGAGAGAGAAAAAAAATGGAAGGTTTTTTCCTGCACGCATGTTGCTGCATTTCTTCCTTTTCCCAACCAAGCTAAAAAGGTTCCGCCTATTATTATTATTATTATTATTATGAAAGAAAATAAATAAAAAAAGCGGTGCTATTTTTTTGTGCATTGATACTTTGTACCATGCAGCGTATACATAAGCTTCTTACATACAATGATTTCATATTGTGTGCATAAAAATTGCTTCATACTTTTTCATGACATGCAATGACTGCAACCCTTTTACATCACATCCTGTCTCTATCACTCTAATATTTACGTTGATGACTATGATGATGACGATCATATGAATGACGATCATTTCTCTGTGTGCGTATGTATGCACGTGTGAATGTATGTATCGTATATCCAGTTTCTTTCTTTCTTTCACTGAGACGTCGCATCATTTTGAATATTACCTGCTGCTGTTATACATACGCCCGCCCGGTATGAACTATCTGATGCGCACAATACAATATACACAAGACACCATAATATCACATGCTTGTCTGTATAGTATTTGATTTGTTTTCAGAATGTTTACTTGTTAGTTGAATGTTGTGTTAGTTTTACTAAAGGATTTTCAGTTCAAAAACTAAATGTCAATGTCTGCTATTGCTGTAGTAGTAGTAGTAGTAGTAATAAAGCAGGTTTGTTTTTGTGTAGCTACACGGAAATGTGAATTTGTCCAAAATGTAGAGAATTTTGTGTTCAATGGTTATACTATTCATCCACATACACATATATCATTTTGCGTCCCTTCTGTCATGCCATCACGTTGCATTCATTTCTATGTTGCCTGTTTTCCTGTGATTCTTTTTTTTTGGCTTTGAAATAGGTAAGAAACGCTTCCTTCACACAATAAGAGCAAACAAGAAAAACGAGTAGAGAGACCTTCTTCTTTCAGAAAATGTTCTGAAGAAGCAACATTCACAAACATTGCAGCTGGGCAAATCAGTCTGCTTTGTTGTAACAATTGAAGAGTATAAATGTGCGTGTATGTGTGTGTGTGTGTGTGAGTGAGTGTACCTATATACATGTATCTTAAGTGAAAAGAGTTGTTTGAAAACAACAGGGTGATATAGACAAAGTGTTAGAATAGCTGGAATGGTTGAAAGAACGAAATAATGAGATCAGCATGGAAAGTCGTTTACTGTCTTGTTCTTGTACTGCCTGCTTCCGCTTCACATCTCAAAAAAATTTCAACAAGAAAAATGGTAGAAAGAATGAATGAGAGACAGAAAGAAAAGAGAATCAAGATTCCCAGCGTCATCATTATCATCATCATCATCCCCGTCGTCGTCCTCAGTGGCAAAGTAGCAGTATTTACCAGTTGTTTTTGTAGCACAGAGAGTGCAATACAATCTTGCGAGAAGAAAATGCACACAACAAAATATATTTCGTTGAATGTGATCGTGAGAGAAATAAAAGCTGATGTGTGTTTCTCGACGACATGAGCACATTAACGTATAGCAAGGATGAATGTGGGCTTTATTTGCCGGTTTTACCATCAACACAACCACCACCACACCAGTTTTCACAACAACAACATATATATATATATTTATATTTTGCATGCTTCCAAACATCCGGGAAAATACATAAACAGCGGTAGTGGATGTGGTAGTAGCAGCAGTATCAGTTGTTATTGATGATATGATGATTATCATCATGACGTGCTGCTGAATCTTTGTAAACCTCCACTGTATTCTTTTACAACTTTGTAGAAAATTGCCTCATCATCATCATCCTCGTCATGAAACCATCACCACCATCATCATCATTTTCTTCAACGGTTGGCTGTGCTGTCACAAGAAAAGTGGAAATAAAACACAAGGCGCAGGGAACAAGAATCATGAAGCTTAAGAAATTTGTACGTATATATTCACCAAACCACATCACCAAAAACATGCATTTATGTATATATTTATTCGTTTTTTTTGTAGTAGCTCATTTTTGTTCTATTCTTCAGGATTGAAAAAACAATAGCACATCATCCCACTCTCTCTCTCTCTCTCTCTCTCTCGTACTCTCTGTTCACTATACTCTGTATCTTTTTTTTTCTTTCGAGAAGAACAAATAGCTCCCTGAGGAATTTACACGGTGCTTTACTGCATCTTCCTCACAATCAGAGGCTGCAGGGAACACGACAACATTTTACACAGTTTACAGAGTCATGTGAATCCTGCAAAAAAAATGTCAGCCTAACCTTGCTCAGTTGCTCCTATATTGCTTCTGCTACAGTACACTCAATATCCACATTGTAGACACAAGCACACAAAGCAGTTTTTTCTAGTGAGATATGTGAGCCCTGCTCAAGTTTACCATACATTCTTACATGCATATATGGTGCATATATATTGTCAGGAAAGCGTTGTTGTAATTTTCGCGCTATTTTCCCCCATAAAAATACTGATACGTCTTGCACACTGGCATGCATCTTTTAGTAGACAAGAAACAAATGTCCAAGTTCCAGTTAAAAAAAAGTCTTGACAGAAAAACAATAAATTATTTGTGCGTGCGAGTGAACCAGTTACTGTGGATCCTCCAGACATGCTTTATGGATTTTAAATGTTCTTACGACACGACCACCCGGGCTGGGTGGCTAAATAATATATACGTGTGTATGTATGCACACATATGTGTATAAAAATAATAGACATTATTATTATACATGAAATATAAAAGGGTTCAATGAATGAATTACTAGAATGTGTAAGTGAACTTTTTCTAGATTTATCATTTTTTTTTTCCACCGGTGGTCTGGTGACTACGGGATGCAAAAGTTTTTCCAAAGTGTACTTTACGTACTTCTGTATACGAAGGAAAGAGAGAAAAAAAATGTAGCCATGAAACATGATTTGTTTTTTTTTGGTGGTGGTGGTTATGGTAGTGGTGGATAAAGCAAAGTAAAGTGCAAGCATGTTTTCTTCCAACTAGCAATAAGACTACTACAAAATGGTTAACCAAAAAAACAAACTTGCTGGTCTCCACGAAATGGTGTGTAACTTGACTCACTTACTTTATATACCACACAAATTATTTGGTGTGCTATAAATAGACTATAAAAATATTGTATGTTTATATGTAGCAATTCTTGGTAACGATTAGTGGACAACCTTTTATTACCTTAAAATATTATGCTTTCGTTCCCACGTACTTTGTTGGTTTATAAAAATTATTTTATTGAAACCGAAGTGAACTTGTGTACGTTGGAACATTTCGGGGAGGGAGAGAATTGTAGAGATCCTTAAAACAATAATGATGTTGCATCTAATCTATCTTACAAAGTATAGTAGTAGTAATAATAATAATAGTAGTAGTAGTAGCGAAAACAGCTCAACTTGTGTTTTATTCCCATTACACCAAGCAAGCGGACGCAAAAATATACACACAAAAAAAGGAAAGAACAAAAGAAAATATGTATATGTGTTTGCTACTCTCTCTCTCTCTTCTCTTCTCTTATTCCTTTCAGCGGATCAAGAACTTCTTTCTCTGCTACTTTTCTGTTTTTTTTTTCGGGGTTGAATGTGAATATATGTATGGTGTATAGAGTTACTAATGTGGAAGTTATCCATCCCAAATGAGTTTAAGAGGCTGCATATAAGGACCACCGAGCAATTAGTGAGAGAAAAGGAAAAGGTATCCAGTTTGTTTTTTGATGCACACAAAAGGAAATTCCCACTGATGGATATACTTTTACGAATTATCAAAGAAAGCTTTTAGCGGTTTTTTTTCTTCTTTTTTTGAAAAAAAAAAATTAAATCGACTAGTCGTTTTGTTATTTTTTTTTTGATAAGGTCACATTTCAATTCATTCTGGAAAGAAAATACTTTGATATAAATAAATAGTTTTTTTTAAAGATGACGAAAAAAATACATGTACCTTGATATGTATTTGTTGTGTACATAATAGCTTTAATTTTTTTCTCCGTTATTAACTATTAACGTTATTTTAACTTAAAAAAAAAGAGTCTCATATCATTTAGCTGGTTATTTTTTTTCGAAGTAAAAGCTACTACTGTAGGCAAAGCAAATGGGAAAAATTCCATGAAACTGAGAAGAAAAATGAATTCGCAACTTACCTGAGCTGGAGAAAGTTGTGTGTCGTCCACGAGGTAGGATGGTGTAATATGGCATCAACTACCTATCTATCCAGCTATTTATATATCTATGTAAGTAAATATATACAAAATATTCCTGGCTATAATATTTCTCTTTCCCCCGCTCTTTCGGGAAACAGTCGCCTGATTTTGAGTCCGAGTGTTTTGTCGTTGTTGTAGTTGTGGGAGTACTTAATTTATTCGTGGTGCGCGTCTGCTTTTGCTCTACTCTCCTGTTGTTGTTGTTGTTGTTGTTGTTGTGTGTCCTCTGTCCGTGGGGTATACTGGTTTAAACGTTGTTTATTTGATACTACTATACTGTACTCCACTAACTAGACTAGACTTCCTGTGTCACTCTTCTATTTTGTCGTCGTCGTCGTCTTCTTCAAAATATACAAGTTTTTTTTTCTCTGCAAGTCGTTAAAGAAGTTTATTTATTTTCTGTGTCCGCAAATGTGTGTTGTATCGTAGAATTTATGTATGTATGTCTTGTTTTGGTCGTGATATCATGAGACAAAACATTAAAGCTATTTGTTACACCTTCCTGTATTCCCCTGCTTGCTCGTCGCGTGTCGTCTTGATAAATGATGCAAAAAGTCAATAGGTTGGCTTTCAAGCTTTTTAGCTTCCTCCTCTCCCCACAACACAAATATCAAGTTCCCCTTTTTCTACTTTAAGTTACTTTTTTTTTCCTTTGTCAACTGATTTGATTTCACGCCATGAAGAAGGAAGAATAAGAGCATGGACGCTACACTACACAACTACACATCATCAACATCATCCATACATATAAGTACAAAAGAAATTTATTGATTTTGTCCGTCTAATCTATAAAAAAAACACTGTCAAATTCCTTTAAAACATTCATGTGGATTTTTCTTGCGTCCGCTGTGAGAGTATATAAACTGCGTTACTTCTTTCTCTCACTTTCTCTCTATTTTCCCTAGCGAAAGATTCCAAAATAATAGAATGCTGACAGTTTTTTAAAGCTTCTTTTCTTGTTAGTTCTTGGCTGTTTGATGCAATGCGTTAAAAAATAGACTACATCCTTATTTTGTTGTAAGCAAAAATTAATAAATAGAAATATTAAGTCAAAAAAATTACCAATAAAATAAAATCGGTTAAATTTATAATTTTTTTGTGGTATGTTTACTAAACCAAGTTGTTGTTAAAGTTGGTCAAGTTGAGATAAAGTTGTAACGTGAAATATATTTAGAGATATATATGTATCGGTTATCCTTGAGTATTGTATACATTTATGCATGTAGAGAGAGAGAAAGTATAAAATATAAATGCATATTTTTTATGCAACGATGTTGTTGTTGTTGATGATGATGGAGGGTAAGTAAAAGTTCAGCGGGGAAATGAGTATTTGGCCAAGATGAGATGTAGACCGAAGATGACGTAGAAATGAGTGAAACCACAGCAGCAGCTGCTACAACAATATAATATTATATTATATGTTGTTGTTTTTGTTGTTGTGTTTTGTTCAATGTTCCATGCAGAAGGTTGAAGTGCAATCCGAGACAAAAGAGCAGCAAAAGGATTAATCCAGGAGCAACAGCAGCAGATTCCTCTCTCTCTCTTTCCAACAAGAGTATATACTTGAGAGTCAAGTTGTGCACACCAATTAACGAAACAATTGCATTAGACACCGACCTCTGTTCACACTTTTATTTTTTCATATGGAGACACACAAAAGTGGGAGAGAGTGTAGCTATTTCTGCTGCATAGATGTACTATGCATGTGATGTGTGCAGATATTTTTTGTAGTTGATGCATGCACAAACCAAAGCACATGATATCATCATCACATGACTATGTGACATGTAATGTTATTAAAGTTTATTTTTGGACTGTTTTTTTTTGTCCTTGTCAAGTTTACCACGTAAAGGTAGTAGTAGTAAAAATTTATTTTTATTTTTGTAACACACTAGAGTAGTAGAGTAGGAGCTCAGGTGAACAAGAAGTAGAAGAAGATGATGATGTGAGTCGAGTTGAGTAGGAGTAGCGGGGAAGATAATAATAAAGAAAAGTCTTTATAGTGTTTCCTTCCTTCCTTCCTCTTCTCCTATATTCTCGTGTACTAACTTGACTTTTTTTTTCAACTCTCCCTCTTTTTTCCTGTCTTTCTATCTCTCTCTTCTCTCTTACTTGCAGAGAAACAAGCACACAATAAACTACATCATCGTCATTTTCACTCAGACAAGTCAGTCAGTGCTGAGAAGACAGACAAGTTGTTGTTGTTGTTGTTGTTGTTTGTGCGGGATGACGTTACTCTAACTACTTTCTCTCTTCTGTTTTAACTAGCATTCCATCCCAACAGATATTTTTTTTAAAGAATAAAATGAACAAGTTGTAATAGTAGCACCAGTATAGCAGCAGCAACAGCAGCTCACTTTCACTTTAGTATCCCAAATTATGTTTTTCGTGTCTACCCCCTTCACTGACTTTCCTTATTATTATTATTGCTGCTTCATTGTCATTTCACTTTGCTGATTCAAGTTTGCAGGAGCCAATGTCGCTGTCGTCTGAATATTGGTGAGCACGACTTTCTTTTGTCTGGACAAAGTTTTTTTTGTTCTTTAGTCAGCAAAGTTGGCACAAGAAAATAAGATTTTATTTTCTTTAAAGCAGAAACCACATTACTTTTTGATTTTTTTGACTAGTTCTTTTCGCGGTTGTAGAATATTTGTAGAGCGTGTATTCCTTTTTTTGGTTTCTAAACACAACAAAATATTTTTGGAGCTGAAGTGCTCTTTTTTGTCTTTGTCCCCTTGTCTTGTTTTCTAGAACTCAAAAACGAGAAAGTAGTCAACCACAGCTCAATGCTGATGTTTTGGCGTTGATGTCGACGCTGAAAATCCTAGAAAAGTGTGTTCCTTTTCGTGAACTTGGCTCAAGTTTCTCCCGTCTTCTGTCTTTCATATCCTCTTCAAGTGTAGTATTTTTGTTTGTTGTTGTTGTAAGTGCTGGTATTGTTATCACTGATACATACCGTTTCAGTCACAACAAGGAAACGATATGTCATGTTTCCTCCTTCACAAAAAATATGCGACTTTTCTCCCGTTGAAACGTCAACAGTCACGTTATAAATGACAAAATAAAAAGATCCAGTTTCTATTTAGGATTTTGAGGATTATTCTCAACTTGAATCTTAGTTTATCTTTCTGCTCCTTTTCCCAAATTTTCAATTTTTTTGTCCTTTTTCTACTTTTCTGTGATTCGAGTATTGTATGTATTCAAGGTGGATTATAAACTTAAGAATTTGCCTTTTTCTTTTGTAACTTTGTTTCTCATGTCCCTTCCTCAACTCGCGTACTTTGTTCGATTTTCCCTTTCTATTTCCCTCCTCTTCTTGTTAGCCCACTCACTATACATCTGTCTATCTCTCTGTCTCTTTCTCTCTGGCTCACTCTGTGACTGTCGATCTATTCACGTAGCTTGTTGTACTATGTTGTCAAAAACGAAGGCAGGAGTAATTCCGCTGCCACAACACACAGCTATTCTGCTCTTTTCCTCCCTGCCACTATGCTACCAAAAACTCTAGTAGACTTTTTCCCTTGACATTCCTTCTTCACAGTTGTGAGGTCACCACCACCACCACCGCCGCTACCAAAACAGCAGCAGTAAAAAACATATATATACTTTACAGAATACAAAAAAATTGAGCCGTATACTTCTCCTATTTATTTCACTCGAAAAGTTTGCTGCAAGAAGCACGGAATGAGAGAGAGAGAGAGAGCAGCCTAGAAAAAACTCTTGGTCTTGTGCATGTGCCACACTCTGCTTCTGCTGTGCCAGTGGAAATGAGTGATTCTCCGCTCGTCTTTCAGCTGAACTTTCCTCCTGCTGCTACTACTACCACCACCACCACCACAACCAACCACTGCTGCTACAGCTACTACTACAACGCAACGTTACGAACGACCAAGAGGACTGCGATCATACGTACACATTATTGCATATCTTTTTTTTGGCTTGCTTTTGCACTGACAGTGCAAGTAGCACGGTCCTTTGTACCGCTGCTATTCTCTAGTCTGGTCTATCCTTTTGCTAGCTGATTTGTGAGAACCAAGGCAGGGAGAGAAAAAAAAGTGGAGATAGCTGAGTCGTGTGAGAGAGTGAATGTGTGTGTGTGTGTGTGTGTGAGAGAGGGAGAGAGAGAGAGAGTTGGCTTGGTTTGAGTTGAGTATTCCTTCCAGCCAAATTCCTTGTGAATCCTTTGCCGTATTATGCCTCACTTGGCACAAAAGAGGACCAAAGTTTCCTCCACAATGATGATGCTTTTCACTGCCGATATATTATGCTTACTTTACAACGCTGCTAGTATGTGGACGTTGTGTATGCATGCCAGTGTTTCTTGTTCTGCTGCTGCTACCCATAACAGGTAAGCAAATAAACTGGGTAAGAAAGAAAAGAGAAAAAAAGGAAAGGAAGGAAGGGAAAGTTTTCTTCTTAAGCGTAGCATGCAGAATGAAAATGAGAGAAAAAGGCTCAGTTGCTTGCTATAATAATAATAATATGCGCTGCGTGCTATATGGCGAGAAGAGTGAGGCGACGGTTGATCAGGTTTTCTTCTTCTTCTTCTTCTTCCTCTTGTCTCTTTTCCTTAACCACCACACACCAGCAAAGCCATCTCAGTCAACCCAGCTCACATATCTAATAACTTTTTTGGGGGGAGCAACACATAAAACACTTGTGATCTTTCTTTGCTGGCTTTCATCTTGTGACGCCTCGTCTAACTCTTTCACAAAATGTCATAATTTTCTCCTCAACCCATTTAATTTGACTTTTATGAAATATTACTATGAACAAAATATTAAAAAATAAACTTTAAAAAATTCTTCTTGTCGATGACAATGATAATAAAATAATACGTGCCTTTTGCGCATTTTTTATTTTTTTTAAAAAGGAGATGGGAAAGCAAATGATATCCAATTTTTTTATACGTTACATTAAAAAAATATATAGCGTCGTTGCACACAACTTCACACTCTCAGGAATCATGCAGCAACAGCGAAAAAAAACACATACCATGTCCTTAACTCATTAGCTTTGAAACGACGACATGCTGATAAGCTACACTTGACAAAACATTCTCCAGTCGCCCCAAATAAATGGAACTTGACAAGTCACCACAACAAAATAATTTTTTTACCGTTTTAAATTACGTACAAGGGTGACAGCTAGCAAATAAATAACATACATGATAAGAAAAAGTATATTATGCACTACAATTTCGCATAAAGGATAGCATAAATAATAATGTAATATTTATGACCAGCTTACGTACATACGTATCACCTTTCTAAATCTAACTGTTGTTTTTAAACATTAAACCATCGTAATTCCATCGTAACAAACAAGCAACATAAGATAATTTTCAACTTTATTAACAGATTCCGTGACAATTGTATAGAAATTGGGATAATGAAATAATTTATCGTTTTCTCCATTTCCCCATTCTCATCATCATTACTTGCAATTATTAAGTTTATGATACAACCGTAGCAATAAATTAGCTGATATGTGATCGGGGATAAATGATCACGTGATCCTCCATTATTGTTATGTATGATTAAAGGGTTCCACCAATTTAATTTCGCAAATAGTTGTACAATGCAATACTCTGATGGCTATTATTATTATTATTATTATTATTATTATTATCACTGTTGTTCTTTCATGGCATGGTTTAGTTTACCAGAAAAGGCTAACTGTTATTGTAATTAAACAAGCAGCAGACAAAATTTTGGCTGCAAAAAAGATTAGTAACAAACCACCAAAAAAAACAGAAACTTCAAATTGACTTGTGTTATTGTAGTATTTTAGTTTATTGTTATTATTTTCCATGTTGCGTTTTTGCGTCTGAATGCAATGTGAATGTGTAGAGCCTCAGACCGGCATGTTGCATGCCATTCTGGGCTCACTTTACAAACATACACAAAACTTAAGTAGCAACATAGCGGTAGTTTGCACTAATAGCGCAGAGTTATTTCGAGAGAGTCACAACAGCAAAAGTAGCAGAGAAACACAATCAATTATTCATATTACAATTCAAATCCTATTACAGTGCACTGAATTGTTTTCCTTTTCCCCCCTTTCCCTGTACAGTTGGTGCGGTGACTGGTGAAAATGGATTGGAATGGAGTCTATACCTAAAAAAATATAAGCTCAGTAGTAGTCATCTTGTCTGCTCCGAATTCTGTAGTACTAACAGCCGTCAGAGTGAAGAGGAAGCCACAAATGTGGGCTTGCCCTTTCCCTTTGTACGACTCTGTCAGTGACCTACAAAAAAAATTACACATTATTATTATTATTATGTACTTACATTTATTTATTTATATTTAAGCAAAATCCGAAAGCGCTTACAGGATTTTCCCTTTTTTAACTTTGCTAACATGGCAAACATGATTTTAGCAAAATCAGCAAAAACGACAACTGGGATTTGTTTCCAAACTTTTCATAAATTTAATTGCTCATAACTTGCGTAAATGGGCCGTGTAGTAAAAGAGGTCGTACCAAACAATGATTTCATATTTTTTTTTGCTATTGATTGTATCATTTTATTGCTTTCTCAAGTTTATAACAAGTGTGGTTGCAAAATGCCGTGTGCATTTGTTACGTTTCATTTCTTATTTATATGATGGCTCAACAACTTTTGCCATCTTTTTCTTATTGTTAGAGATCGTGTGCATTCAATAATATGCTGGTTATGATGACAAAAAAATATAACGACTACTACTACTATTCCAAATCCCGACCAAATAATGAACATGAATGTTGCAATAAGCATGAATGGGCGGAAAAGCTTTATCAAATCTTAAAAGATGTGCTCATATACTACCAACAACACCATCAACATCATAATAATCCCCACATATAATATAATAATAATAATAATAACATGTGATATTGTTATTACTATTGCCATTGTTGGAGTGGAAATGGCCATCAACTGTGAAATGTAACGGGTAAAATGTGCCAAAAATCACTTGTTATTATACGACCCTCCCATTCCAATAAACTGTTCCACTGAGTTGTTTAATGCTCAAGTTTTTTCTACTTGACACAATTTTGTGCTGTAGAGAAAATCTCTACAAAAAATAAAAAATATTCATATTCCAACAAACTAAAGGTAATAAACTCTTTTTTTTTAAACATTGTCAAATGGTTTGAAGATATGCATAACATACATACATGTATGGCACATATTGTAAACCAGTTGTAAAAAATAAATGATTTATAAATCAAAATTTTTTTTCTCGTGTAGAATCGTTTTTTTTTTGCGTGCAAGGGTATATCCAGTTGATAACTCACCGAAATGAATGGGAAACACAGCAGTAAAATAAAAATAAAACCATTCAATAACTCAATTTTCTATTAAAATTCCCGTTGTTTCTTTTTATCTTTTTTTTGGTTGCGTTTTGTTAGTTAAGCTGAAAGGTGGAATTATTTAAATTACAACATGGCCAACATTTTAATACTGCAATACGTAAGCAATGCTATAAAACCATAATATATATTTGGTATATACCGAATTACAAAAACAATGCAGATTTTTTTTTATTATTTTTTCATCTGAATTCGTTATTACTTTTATTTCGGGGAAAAACAATAGTGTTAAATCGGCTCATTCTAATAGAACACAGATTTCTAGCTGATTTAAGTAAACATCAGAAAACCATGTGATTTACATAACTAAGCTGCGATACATGTTTTGTGTAAAATTTTCTGTTAATTCAAACGGATAAGCTTTGTTTAGAAAAAGGTTATTTTTAGAAACTGCTGCAGTTCATTAATATATAGGAACCCGATAGGTTGGATAATATATTATTTTGTTCGAAATAGTCTTTTGTTTCATATTTTAGGAATACCAAACCAGTGTCATTATTATTGTTATTATTGCAAGACGTACTCATAACTCATTGCATCGTTTTTTCATGACATGAAAAATTAGTATATACCTACATGCATGCATGTATCTATTTATAAGTGTATTGACACACACACACACATGCTACCTACAAACAAGGAAAAATGGATCGGGCACAGTTTGAAACTGGAACGAACACAATGCAAGGCGACGACGGCACAGAGTTGCACGATGAAAATACCATAAACTTCCCTCAAAAAAACCAATTTACTGGTAAAGCAAAATCTCATATACCTTACCTGACCACTTACCACCTTTTTGCTTGTAAAAAAGCACAACTTGCTATCGACTTTTACATCAACAAATATTCTGATGACTACATATAACTATAAATATATCATGTACACATTATTATAAAAGTTAATATAAATATTTTGAAAGAAATATAAAATATAAGGAACGTATATATAGCAACATTCGGAATACAAGCATGTAACCTCTGTCAAGTATTGAGCGGTTTCATATATTTGCGTATGGAATTCTAATACTGATAATACTCAACCAGCACAAGAAGCAGTCAACAAACAAGCGAAAAAACTCCATTTTAGTCAAAAAAATTTCTAGAAAAAAAAAATGCATTAGGATTGCCACGTGTTAAAAACTTTGTAAAAATTGCTTATGCCTAACGGTTCGTGCAATTCGTCATTTCTCTTGCTTGCTTCCAGCCAAAACTATTTACCAAGTCGACGGATTCATGATGAGGATTTTTCTTCTTCTTTTCTGTTTCCATGTCCGCCTGTCTTCCAAACTGCTGCAATTTTTTTACCAAAAAAACAACATATTTTTACTACTGCAAATAAAATATACAAAAATATACATATATACAATATTGATACTTTTACTTGGCCTTGTGTGTTCCTCTGTCATCATCACCACCACCCCCAACTCCACCGCTATTATCATCACAACCACAACAAGAAGCAATAATAACAACTGCTAGATTACCACACTACTCCAACCGCCCGTTACGTTTTCTTATTCAGGTTTTCTATATAAATTGTAATTTTCAAAATGTGTGAAAAGTCTATGAATGAATGAATCAATGTCGTCGTTTCGTGATGTGTGTGTGTGTGCGACTGTACTCATACGCAAAGGTAATAGGGTATATAAAAATAAGCGTTATTTATGCTTTTTCATGCTTTTCCTTATTCAATGCCGCCGGTGTGACAACAACCATGGCATGATGGAAATTGCACACGGCTCTCACACACACAATTTATTAAGGTAATAGGGTATATAAAAATAAGCGTTATTTATGCTTTTTCATGCTTTTCCTTATTCAATGCCGCCGGTGTGACAACAACCATGGCATGATGGAAATTGCACACGGCTCACACACACACAATTTATTCACAACTTTGCAACATAAACATTGAACATGGAGGTGGTACCTACCTACTACCTTCTTACATGACATAATAGCATTGTACATACATTTCTTACAAATATGTAATAATAAACAGCTCTTGTAATAGATTGAAAAAACTATTCGTGGAAACGGTGGGTTCAAAGAGGGGGACTGCTGTAGACCGCGCATAGCCAGACACACATTCAGAACGAAATAAAGCTGTAAGAGCTGTAAAGTATGTAGCTGTGAGTGAGTCGAATGATACGTCGCTTGCTATAGCTTAAAGGTTAAAAAAATACGAAGTTTCCTTCATAACTCCCCCCCCGTGGGTTGAGACGGGGCTGAAAATCAATAGGGGTCTAAGTTATGACCTCCTAAGGTACATGTGCACCATATATGCAGACACTTGAGTGAAGCGTTCTGAAAATATCCTGCCCCAAACAGACGGACGGACAACCTTACCAAAGTCAATAGCAGTTACACAGCTACGTAATAAATACACCAGAAAACACAAATATAAGCGAAGGAAATGGCCTGGAGAATAGGCAAAAAGAAGTGAGAAATTCCTTTTTTACCCATTCAATCCCAGTACAATTTTTGGAACTTTATGTCCTAATTCATGTAATATTAGGAACAAATGGCGTCCGTCTACTCAAACGTGAATTAAAAATGGGTAAAAGAAATGTTCGTAAAACTTGTCACTCATTCACGAGAGATCACAGTTGTTTGAATAGCTATCGGGTCAAATCAGCTATTAAATTAACTATTAATTAATAATTAAAAATAATGTTTCCAAAATGTTTCATCGTAATAGCTTACAGCGTAGGGAAAACGGCATGGCTAAGAATTGCAAAAACTGTGAGCCATAAGCAATTTTACAAAAAGAATACAGGACTCTTATTTTTCTGGAACTTTCCCATCTTGCGGATCTCCGGATATATTGTTATTACAACACAAGAGAGAAAAATGCATTTTTCTGACTATTTCATGACTGACATGAAATGGAAGACACGAAAGGAGTACTTTCTTTAACAGAAATTTCTGAGAGCATAACCCTTTACACAAGAAGAAAGCAAGTTGAATAAGAAAAGAAAAACATACAAAGACTCTTCGTTTTTTTTCTATCTGAACAAAAAGAAGAATAGTATGTTTAACAGTGTGTGTATTTCTTGTACTACGGCCATCATGATAATAATATATAAAAAACATTCAAATGGATTTTTTTTCTGCCTTTCGCCCACACTGCTTCTTCTTCTTTCTTTTTTTATCGCCGTGAAAAATATTCCAGCGGTTAATAGCACTTTCAAAAGAAATTGCACTTCTTTTCTAGCTTTCACCAAAGTAGTATAAGTGCCTCCTGCATTTGCTCTGTTCATTTATCTTTCTTCATCTTCTTCTTCTTATACAGCTGGTGGTGGTGGTGGTGGTGAAAGAAAGGAAAGGCGACCATATGATATATATGCTCATATTATATGAAAAAAAATACACACTCACATACTTTTTTTTTACTCACCATCATCACTTACCACCAGAGGGGAAATCAGAATCAACCATTATTCTGCATGCACCTACACAAATGCATCTGTAAAGATTTAGTTTTTTTTTCTGGGGAGGACCCATGTAATGTTCTATACTATCAGTTTAACGTTTTCATTTTCAAAAAGTGTCTGTTGGAAAGGAGAAGAGAGAGAGAGAGTGAGAAAAAAATGTATTAGAAAAAAATACTGACGAGATATTTTTCACAATCTTTTACATCATGTTGATCATATATTAGCATCAAATATTAATTTAACATGATTTCTCAGAATCTCAAGCAGAATTGAGAGACAGAAAGAGAGAAATGGTAGTTGAGAATGAGGCGTGAATAATACGAAAACACACAGACACGCAGTTAGTTTTTTTTTCTTCTTCTTCTCTACGACCACACTATATATTCCTTTCTGTTGAAAAAGTAAACAGTTTTGCGGGCTGTACGCAAAAAAAAAGAGATACATTTTCTTGTCTTATGAAAATACACAAAGTGTTCACAAAACGATGAGTTCCTCTTCCTGAGAAAAAAATAATATTAATGTGGAATAATATACCTTCTAACATAATAATCATCCTTGTGTAGATTCAAAGAAACCCATTGTGATGTTTATATAAAATGTATAATGGATTGTATATAATAAGATGCACTTATATACACTATACCAACAGGATATTAAGATTTTTTTTCTTTTTCAGAGATTTGCATATTATGCTATAAGTATAATAGTAATAGTATAAATTTCAGTTGAGGTATTACACTTACGACTCGTCTACATTCCATCTTCTGCTGCCTGCAGTGCCATCGCCATCACCACCACCTCCACCGCCGCCAACAACAACGGCACGCTTTATTGCAAGAAGAATTGTAGTAGTATGAAAATAATAGAAGGAAGAAGAAGAAGAAGAAGAGAAAAAAAATTGGGAATCCCGTCGTGTTGGTAAATGAAGATGGAAAATGAATACCCTGTGGTTTTAGACTCCTCCATTACATTGCAAGCTAAAGGATTGTTCACATTCTCTCTCTCTCACACACACGTTCTCATTTCTTTATTCTCTTTTTACAGAGTATTCTATTCTGCGTTGCACACACACAGTTCCTCTCCTCCCCCACCACCTCCTCTTAATAGTACACTGCGAATATACATACACACTACCGTTGCCGTTGTCGTCACCACAAGCACCACGACCACCAGCGTCTACCACACACGCTCATGCATGTAAAAAGCGCTTCTTACTTTTGACATAATGATGTGATAATATTATCATGTATAATGCATACTGTAAAATTGGAAGAAGAAAAAAAACATTTCTCGAGTGTGTCGACTGCCCAGTTAGCACAATCACTCATACGGAATAGCGTGGAAACGTTCGTTGTCACTTTCATAGTATGACAGCGACAAAAGTAATAATAAATATAATTATGTGTGCATTATGTACAAGCATCACTCTTGGCAACATTTTTAAATGGACATAAATACATGCATTGTTGCAAAATGTAAAAAGTAAAGTATGAAAACTCGTGAATTGGGCTACTACTGGCATGTACATAAACTACAAGCCAAGTTTTCATGACAGTCAATTATTCGCAGTCTTAACCCTACACGTACGTTATAGATGATAATACTTTTCGTTCGAGTTGAAAATGTTGAGGCTGACCCAAACCTATTTAACCCGCAACTCGAAACTAGAAAAAAATTACAATGACGTTTTTTATATATTAAGCTCGTGTGCTCCTTCATTTCTGCTTCCATTCAATTCTTCTTCATATATTATGCCCATCATCAGTAGAAATGCATTTTTATTTCATCCCACATAATAATATTTATCTTCTTATTTTCATACAAAAAAGACATAAGCTGTGTTTTTTCTTTGCTGAAAAAGCATGATGATTATGATACATACATGTGTAGCATGTGTACACACACACAAAAAAATGGTGGTAATAATAGGAATATAAGTGTATGATGATCATGATGATGATAGCTTGGAGAACCAGTAGCACTCTTCTGCAACTCTTCTTTTTCTTTTCTTCTTCTTTGTTGATACAATGTTATATGTAGTTCATAATAATAGTCCAGCGAACAGGAAATAAAAGAGAAGAAAAGTCTTCTTTGAAGAAGAAAGATGAAGCATGCACTCATTCATGCGTGCAAAAAAGAAATAATGCATTAAAAAGCATGCATGTATCGCATCCTCTGTTTTTTCTGCTTATTCTATATGCACAATTCTTTCATTCCAAGCCGGGTGTTTTTTTTGGCTTATCAACAATCTTTTTGTATGGATGGAAGAAAAGAAGGAATAATAGTGCAGCAGCAGTAATGGTAGTAGTAAAATAGCAAAAAAATAAATAAAAAGATTCCCACGGCGGTTCTCCATATAATCATAAAAGAGAGTACACACAACAAAGGAATAAGTTTTTTATTCTCTCGTCTTCGTCTAGTTCTCCTACTGATTGACTATGTGTGGTGGTGGTTGGTTGGTTTTGGAAGAAGAGGAAGAAAAAAACGAGGTCTCGACTTAACGTTCTCCTCCTCCTCCTCCTCCTCCTCTTCTCTTCTTCAAGTTAATATCATCACGTTGATGGTGATGGTATTCAGGGTTTGAACTTCTATTATTAGATATGCTCAAAATGTATAAGTATACTTGGGGAGAGGTACACAAACAATTTCCCAACAAATCGACCTTTTTCTTCGTCCATTCAATATTATGAATATTCTGCGTGTAAGTATGCATGTGACGAGCAAATCTTTTCATTCAGCATTCTTTTCCTAGTGAACTGATTCCAGTCGTACATGTTTATGTAGGTATGCATGTACATTATTATGGAGAGGATTTGGTCTTCTTGTTCTTATGTGATAGCGAGGAGGGAAAAAAATTCAGTAAATAAAAGATCAAAATGCAAAGTGGACGAATAGAGAAGAAAAGAAGATGGGAAGTTGTACTACTTTTTTTTCTTCTCCTTTCACACAAAAATGAAATTGCATTAGCATCATAATAAAGTAGTACCTATTTTGATGTTTATTTTTTTGTCATGGTAAAATTACTGTATTCTTTTGTTGCGTGTAGATGAGATGATGATGGGGTGATTGACATGATCATCCTCATCCTATCAACAACAACAGCAAAAAATGGCATGTACGCCTTTAAAAAATATAATACTAGTTTTGGAAAGGAAAAAAATTGTATGCATAAGCAGAACACATAAAATGGAGATGTATCAAAAACACATTTAAAAAAATACATATAGAATACGCTACTCTCAGAATAGTATGAGAAACTGGGCTATTAATTTGATCGTCGGTTTTGTAAGTAACCGTATCCGCTGAAAAAGTTTAAATGCATTAATTACCGCATGTTTATGCACGATGCGCAACTACACATGCAACTTTTTTTAAAGCTGTAAGATCTGTAAATACGTAGCTGCGAGTGAAACGAATTATACGTCACTTGCGATAGGTTAAAGGTAAAAAATCAAAGTTACCTCCATAACTCCCCCGAGGGATGAAATGGGCGCTAAAAATCAATAGGGTTCTGATTTAAGATCTAAGGTACCTTATGTAGCACGTTTGCTCAAGATTGGTTGAGTTTTGCTTTTACCCCCCGGGGAAGGGGGTTGAGAGGCGCTCAAATTCAATAGGGTTCTGAGTTATGACCTGAGTCTATCTGTGTGCCAAATATAAAGAGATTCGAGCTAACCGTCCTGACGATATTGTACTCGCAGGTGGGCAGGCAATCTTACACAATTCAGTACTATAGCTGATTACATCAGCTTCGTAATAAATAATAACAAATCCATTAAAAAAAACTATAGCAGTAACAACAGGGATATCTGAACTGAACTCAAGCAAGAAAAATATAAATAACATGTAAGCTCAGCAGTGGCAAATATGGCAACAATTTAAACATTTTATGAGATTCTAAAGAACTAGGAGCAGAAGAAGCAGTATAAGAAGAAAGAGCACCTGGAAAATGTAAATCTGGCACCGCCATAAAACAATACCGTGCAAGGTAACCTATTTTTGTCGTTGTTGAATAAACAAGTACGTGCACACATGAGCATACCAACAACGACATCCCATTTATTTGTTTCACTTCCTTTGTGACATTTTCACGGAATTTGTTTACAATTTGTGTTCCTGCCTTTTTCCTTGACCAGCCGAAGACGACGACTTTTTTTCCAAAAAGTTTTTCTTTCTTTGTCAACTCACTTGGAAGTTTATGGATATAGATATTGCATAATTATATATACTAGCTCGTAGCAGAGTACCACCAAAAAAATAAAAAACTGGTGCACATGGTGGCTAAATTACATGCTACACAAACATATCATGATCATGATGGGAGAACAAGAAGAAAGGAGAGCTGAATAATAGAATTCAGAGAGTCACTCTTTTTCTCTCTGCAACTCTTTCTCGTGTTTTATTTTTATTTTGTATAAAATGAAGAGCTGCGGTAGCTATATATATATATATATATTCTGTTACGTGTGTACTCAATGCTCTCTGCTTCCAGTTTCCTGCCCAAGTGTAATTTTACCTTTTTCCATGAGAAATGAGACACTTATCTGCGACATTTATGTCACAAAATGGAAACATTTTGTTTCTCCCAGCACTTTTCTTCCAGAGAGGCTCATTCCATTTTTACGTTTCCAGCTCCTTTCTTTTCTCCATTTCTTACACATTATCATGCATACATTCATAATATACATACAAACATTTAAATATGTATACTTCCTTGATGTGTTTACATAACATATATGATTATATATGTAACTACTATCACTACCACAAAACTACTTGTCTAACTAATGTTTTGACGTCCGCTACCTCTCTTTCTCTCTTAAGCAGATTCCATCCTACTTCTTACAAGTTTCAAGTTTTTTTTTTAAATGCCTACATTGTATACACGTGTTACATATTTATATGTGCTGCTGCTGATGATTCTCTACGGAAAAGATAAAGGGATCTTAATGACCTACTATTTACACCTTTAAGGGAAATCTCTTGTTTTACAATATATATTATTATTATGCGCATACAATTACATCTTCTGCACCAGCTATTTAACTACATATTTACATGAACTTTATATATAATATCTTATGTGTTTTGCAAAACAAAAGAAAGTGTGACCCCCTCCTTTGGTCCCTGGTGTGTGTGTGTCTTGGAAGTATAGCAGAAAAGGTGTAACAAAGAAAAACATCACCAAACACAAAGTACTTTTTTAAATGAAACTAACTAAATAATTCGCTATGCCACAGAAGGGCAATCCAAAAAAGAATGTAATTTAGCACTACCACTTGTGTGGCTTGTGTCTAATATCAGCAGCAGTAGTGTATCCTCGTTTTGTTAGTATGTAGTGTATATAGATGATAATGCCTTTTGTTTTCATGGGGTTGAGTTGAGTGGTTGAAATGATGTGAAGTCAAAAAGAATGTGGGATATCTGTATATGTAGTAGAAGTAATATTGTGTATTGTGGATATAAGATGATGTTTTTGCTAAAAACCACCAAACCATTATACAAGATCAGCAAAAGTCTACAACAAAATGACTGCTGTACAACAGAATTACTTTTAACCATTACCATTCTTGTTCCTTTTCAATTCCTGACTGTTAATTCCATTTTGCTGTCCGAGTCACTTCCCATTTTAATGGTGCGGATGAGAGCGTGAAACTTGATAAGCAGAGGAGTGACACTTCTTGGTTTTAGAGAAGATCGAAGGAACGCTATTTAGAAGAGAGAGAGAGAGCAGGGGGGGGGAAGTGGGAGAAAATAATTAAATTAAACCGTACCGCAAATTGTAAAAGTGGTCACTAGAGATTGATGGACAGAAAATACAACAATTTGAGAAATTAAATGGGTTTCTCGGCTACAAAAACGTCTGGTTGTGAGGTAACGTGGTTTCTTATTGCCTGGAAAATATTTATGCATGAACATAGGTAAATGAGTTTATATGTATTTCTTGCTGGTTTACTTTATTATAGTTTCCTTTTAGTTCATTTCTTTAGGCTTACTTTTTCGACAATTTGATGTTTTTAGCATCCAGTTTTTTATTGCTTTATTTCAGCCTTTCACTGCTCAAAATACTTACATCTGTGGCCATTCATTAAATGTATATATTGATGTGAAATATTAAGTTTCAAAGGTGTCTCGGAATTGGATTAATGTACAATGCATGCGCTCTAGTTAAGCAGGCAAAAAATGTGAAATGCGTTTATTTGTCAAGCAAGAATGTTTGTACCCAAAGCAAAAATATGTGCATAAAAATGGTTTTCTGCAAAAACAAGTGCAAATAATTTTGTGAATAAGAAACCCGTGTATTTAGCATTTTTTACAATTCATTTCATAGTACATATATTTTTATATTTCTCTACGTCTCTGAGCATGAACGAACGACCTAACCTGTTTTCATGGGATAAATCGTGGTATTAAAAATGACGTCATAAATCCTGATAAAGAAAAATCCAGGTTAGTCGTACAACTAATTCAAATTTTGTAATGAAGCTGTAAACGATAAACTACTTCTCAAAAGGTACCTGGAAGCAACATCACAAATCGAAATAATTTTTTACAAATCCTCCTGTCCCTTGTAGTCAGTCAGTTAGTCTTGTCTCAGAGTCAACTCAGCAGAGACAAAAGACAATGGAGAATAAAATCAAACACCACCACCACCTAACCATTCTTTACTACTTTTTTCTGATTCATGTTACTTTTGTTCCAAGCTTGCTAAATTATTCCCCTCAGGTAAGCTTATTGAGAGTGAGGAATGGGCCAAAGAAATGTGAGAGACTAGAATAAGAACAAGTCAGAGAAGAAGACCACAAAAACCTACAAGCCCTCAAGGGGAATGTCCTTGTCTTTGCTCTCCTTTTCACGTCTTATTCTTCTTCTTTGACTCGTTCTCCATTTCTCCTTTTTCAAAAAACAGAACAAGCGATCGTGGAAAAACGTTAGAAAGAGAAAACCCATAGTGATATATAGATGGATACATTATTATTATTATTATTATTACACATATTATAACTCCATTGATAACATAGATAGATTCTCCTAGATAATGTATCCTCATAATAAGACATGCATAACACACTCAGCTTATTATTAAGTACATTTGTGTAATAGGTAATAATATACCTTCGAAATTTATAGCAAATGTAATGTACCTCATATATGTCTGTAGTTGTGGCAGAAAACTAATAAGATTAACTGGGTACCTGGAAAGGACTCTCTAGACTCCTAAAGCTTGCTGCACACAGTAAGCAGTGCAGTGTGCGTAGGCGAAGAAAATCGGAGAACGGAAGACACTTCCCTTTGGGCTCCCATAATAATACCAAAAAAATAAAATATCCAGATAAATACTATAATGTATTATGTTACTAAAAGATACATAATATATATAAATGTATGTATATATGTATCGTGAATTGCTACCACCAACGTTCACAGATAACTAAACTACTAATAATATATCATGTCTCTGCATCATTTTGTGCAAGTATGTGTGTTGTGTGTAGTTAATCACATGATTTTACACGACATTCACATTATTTAACCTTCCTTCATAAATCTAAATTACCAGCTTTGTAGTAATAAACCCAACAAACCAACTAATAGCATTTCAATGAATATTTACTCACATGCATGCATGCCACATAGGTACATAAGTTAATTGAATGTTTATACTTTTGTCTGTTGTTGTGAATTCGACATGACAACGAAGGCGTGCATGTTATTATTATGCACAAGATAGTAGTACGTATTATACAATGTACTAAACAGATATTGTGTAGACGAGACAAGCTATCTACACACAACCTCCGATCACTATATTGGGGGTTCTCGTCGTTATGCTCACCTTGCGGACCCTGACTTGTCTCTTTCAAATCAACAATATTGTTAACTTGACCCCCTTAGTCTAATCGGATGGACTTTTACTAATAAAAATAAAACGCTATTTAAAAAACGACTTGCTGATTTTAGTTATGAATATACAATTTTATAATAAAAGCAAATCGCGAACAGAATGTTCGCAGGTTCTGGACAGAGTTTGGTTTCAGAAAAAAATTCCCCATTAAATGAGTTAACTTAGGTTGCATAAAAAACTCATAACAAACTTCACATAATAAATAATTATGAACTACATCAAATAATTAGCACGCTAATTATCACTAATTAGCTAGTAAGCATAAAATTTACAAAAAAAATTGTTATTGCGGAAATCGATACAGCCAAATTTTTCCTAATTATTCCCTCAGTTAGCCAAAATCAATGAACATCGATTAAAAGTCGCTTTGCTACTTTTTAAACCCCGTTTAAACGGTTTATTATTACTTCTAACGCTTGTTAACTTTATTGAAATATACAAATTTCTAATTAGTCGCTACAAATCTTGAGTAAGGCAAAAAAAATCAAAATTTACGACTCTGATGGTCGGAGACACACTTAAATTCGTTCACTTTGGCTCATGCTGAAGGAATTGTCTGAAAAGCCTAGCCTTAAAACTTCTGAACTTCTTACGTGTTCGGATATCTCATGCAATTCAACAAAACATTATTGTTAAAAAATGTTATTGGCCTAAGTATCATATTTTATCTTTTCTAACAATTGTAATTATCCGCTTATAAATTAACAAAAAAAGAAATTTATGACTAAACTAACATCTCACCGACATAGTTTTTGTCTGTAAAAAGTAAAATATAGTCAGACAAGTTGGTAAGCTTCCCCTTTCTGTGCATCTATATCTCCGGAAAATCCATAGGATTTTTTTTCTTTCGGTTGGTTCGGACTAATTGTGAATAAATGAGTGAATTTCTTCATTGTGGTGCCTTTTCATCCAAATAACAAAAAATACATTAACATCTTCCAACTAACAGCAAGCATCGCTTCGTTTAATAGCTGTACAAATTGTTGTTACTCATTGAATGTGTGCATCCATCCAAACTTATTGACTTCTCGTGTGCTGCTTTCAGGACACAAAGGGAAATATAGTGCTTGATTCTCAGAACGAATCCTTCTATATTTTACTCCTATAATTACACAACAGAGACGACAAAAAAATATTCATATGTGCTGACAACTATTATTTCTAATATGAGGTGTACACAAGCCCCAAAAATACACTCTTCATAGATTCCAATTCTACCATTTTACTAATTTGTGTAATTATAATGCTTTATTCATTCAATTCATTCGCTCTCTCAATTTTTTATAATCGTGCAAAGCATTTGTTTTTAAATACCGCTTATTTAACATTCATGCTACAAATACACACATTACTTGCCTAACCCGAAAATTACGATGCACTTCGATAACGACAATTTGCTTGTGTATTTTCTTGTCTCGTTCCAATACAAATTGTGCTATTTGGCCATTTGGGTACAGTTGTTAGTAATCACCGTCTCCTTTTGTAGTAGTAATTTGTCTGTTATTATATAACCCTCGTCACTCGTCAGTATCATATTATTATTATTATTATCTTCCATTTCCGATTTCTACATGTTTGTACGATGTTCTGGGAACCCTACAAACAAACAAACTTTTCAAACAAAGTAATTGAATTCCCCATTTTTGATAAATTTCCTATTAAATAAGTATAATAGTTGGAATTTTATCGTTTCATGTAATCATGTTATTGTAATACTTAAAATGACAATATATATATTTGGGAATGGATAAGATGAAAAGGAGTTTTTCTAAGAATATCAGAGACCCTTTGAAGCACACAAACAGGTACATACAAACGGATCTATGAGATTATGATGGATGGAAAGTAATAAGAAATGTTATTATTTGACGAAGTAAACCATGAAAAAGATGATTTTGCTTTGGAGATAAAGTATGTACAAACAAGAAGACAAAGCAGAAAGTTTAATAAAGAGCAATGATAATAATAATACCAACAATGAGAGCAACAACAACATAATGTTTACTTTATGTAACATTCAAGTAACTATACTATATTGGTAGAAGGGGATCTTGCTACTGCTTCTGCTGCTAAACTTTTGATGTTGCTGCCTTTGTCCTCCTCTTCCATCTCCTTCAGCTTGCTTCCTGTTCTCCTCGTCTTATATACCTACACTTAATTGGGTGGCAAAAGCCAACGAGAGGGAATCCAGGGAACAGACCATAGATAATAATGAGTATATTTTATATATATATATATGTATAAACCGATTGTGTGTTAGATTGTAGTAGAAATGTAGTTTAGAGAGAAGGAGAGCGTTACGGATAAAGATATCTTACTTTATCCGTAACTAGAGAGCGGATGTCATAAATGTCCCTCGATAAATCTCACTCCTCCGGTTCAACTCAGTTTACAAAAAAAAACCAATAGTTTCTTCCCTCTTGTATTTTTATGAACTCCATCTTGTTGTGTTGTTAGAGTGTATGTGTGTGTGTGTGACAGAAACGACAATTTAGAATCAAAAGCCTATTTTCACCATCAAGTTGTCCATTTTTTTTCTTCTTTAAAACCTAAATAACATCCTCTTTTTTTATTATATCCGTCTTTTTCAAATAATTTTTGGTTGGCCTGAGGATTTGGCAACTAGGGAAGTTCAATGAAAGTATTTATCAAAAAAAAATGATGACATTTTTTACTACTTTCTTTTTCATTCTCAAGTAGCCAATTCTAGAGTTAATGCAAATGCATGGCTACTGTAAAAATGTAACTGCTGGTTCAGTAACTTTCACAGTTAGAATACTCAACACTACATCGATGTAAGTTGACATCGATCAGTTCAGTCCTTTACCACTATCCACTACACAATGACAAGAGAGTGAAATATCTATGATAATAATTTTTTTGTTTCAAGAGATAATAATTGTCGGCCAACAACAGTATATTTGTGCGATTAGTTATCTTGATAATAGTTGGGCCAATGGGTTGCTTATTGTTACCAGTGTATGTGGAATATAATATTATGTACCCACGTAGAAAGTCAAGTCAAGTGTGTAATTTGAGTGCTAACTTTGTTAGCTCGAGTCCACCGAGGATACATATATCTCTTGACTGCTTCCCAGTTTACAGTTGTTGACGTATATTACTATGTGTCGTGTAAAAATCAAAGCTAAAAATCACGATAAAATGTGTATCCTGCGCTATGTATTTTTTTATAGCATTCATATTTTCAAAATTACAAATCTTTCCTGGTCCATACTTCACGTTGTACTATGATGACTATGACTATGGCTGTAATATGACATATTTGCCAACTCATAATATTCTAGCTGTAATAATAGCACAGAGTAACGGCAGCGTCGTTCCTTATTTCCTTTCGGTTTGCGTGTCTCCCTGTTTGTTATGTTCTTTTCTTATCTGACAGTCTCATCCAAACAGTCTAAAAGGAATTGGGAATGTGATGTCACTTTTGCTTTTCCCTTGGGCATATTACTGCATACACATTGCATCATCATCAGCATATTATTGTACTGCTACGCTGTACGACAAAAACTAGATTCTTGTACACAAGCGTACAAATTTCATGTTAAATCCAAAAGCAATTTCAGCAAAATAAAAATATATCTAGGTACTTGCACGTGTACAAAGTCTCTTCCGTTGCTTTGTGCTGCTGTGTCAAGTTAATCAGTTAAGGCAAGCCTCCTTCTGGGAGATTTGTTTCCATCATTTTGACAGACTCTTGTCTGTTAAAATATAGGTACATATGAAAAATATTTATATTCATATCCATACGCACGCATATGAAAATCATAACCTGGAAAGTCGACAGAAAAGAAAAACTTAGTCGTCTCATTCATGTCAAATATCCGCTGATGTTGGGGTTGAAGCTGTTGTCAGCGACGAGATGATTTCATACGGATCTATCTCTCTCCAAACATGTGTCTCTCAGATCCTGTTTCCTCCTTTCTTGTTGACTTTTCACTCTTGTCTGTATTTTAGCGTTTGTGCTCATGCAACCGTCAGCATTGATCACCTCAACGCTTATTATAGGTACAAGTTATTTTTCTTCCGTTAAGGTGACGATCCCTTTTGAATTTCAGGTACGGATATCTGACAGTGTGACCATTATAGTGGGCGGACAATTTACATCTTTCCGGGTGAGACTTTGATGGTAATCTTTTGTTGAATTTTTTTATTGTTGCGATGGAACATTTTGCATATGACGGTCATTAAAATCACAACAGTTCCCGAGATTGCCAATGCTTATTTCCTGTTAAATATTTCATATTTCCATTGCTCCAAAAAGCAAATATAGATGCTTTCACAGCATGGTGAACTGTTTTCTTCCCCATCATCAAAAATTTACATTGAGCTACCACATGCCACTTAGCAATGCTCAGTGAAATCAGAGTGCAATACATTTTAGGTACAAATCGGCCTTTCAAAAGACCATAAGTATTAAAAACATTGAAGTCCCGTT
>JAHZNC010003170.1:0-18849 GCA_027744095.1 Zhuqinia jingwanae
TGGGAATTATAATAATAGTGATGGTGGTTGGTGGCAAGAGCTGGAGAGGCGGAAGGAAAGACATTGGTATACGAAGCATAGTAGATTGTAGGTGAGCTCGTGAGCACTTTTGTCTTCGCATTTTTTCAAATCGATTCCTAAAGTTGCGGCGGATATATATATGTTCCTTTTTTGCTTTACTTCCAATTTATCGCTCTTCAGTAGCAGCTTAGCAAAAAAAGTGTAGCAATTTTTGCACTACTCGACAATAAAAAAATATGAAAAGTATAATAGGGATATAACGACAATGTTTATGCAGGTATCTAAATAATGTATATCAAGCATACTATATAGTATGTACCTATATATACATTTTTTGCAACTCAACTCAACCGTTTCCTATTCATAAAAATGGACAACCTTATTTTTGGTATTTTTTTTCTGAGAAAAAATATCGGAGGGAAAACCATGAGTTGAGAGAAAGCAAATGGTGAAAATAGGTGGTGGCGTGGTAAATGGTAAATGTATTAGACGTTCTATCTTAAAGACGTTATTATTATGTGCTCATAATAGTGCTCTATTGGACAATTCATTGTACAAAAGGACCTGGCACATGGAACCACGATAAATGATAGCTTTTAAGTTGTCATACGTCTAGAGAAGAGGAGGAGGGCTAGTCAAGCAAAAACAACCCGAAAAAAATAGAGAAAAAAGGAAAGGAAACACACGAGAGGTTGGTGGAATATTAAGTGTCTAAAATACAAAAAAAAACGTGCTAAGTGGATTGAATTTTTTTAACCAACAATTTTGGTGGGGGGAATAAGAGAACTTGGGAAGCTAAACAAGAAGAAAGTAAGAATATTAAAATAGGTGGTTTCTTGCTAATATTTTTATTATGAACTGAATTTTTTATAACAAGTTACTACGTCAATTTTATTTTTATTAATATTTTCGACAACGCCGATTGAGAAAAATTGGCGAGGCGTAAAAAATGATAGTTTTGTGTTTGGAATGGTTAAAAAATATGATTAAGTGAGTGAGGTATATAGCAAGACCGGGAACAAAGGCTTCACCAAATGGCGTGTGTGTCCATTGTCCATTTTTATTGTCGGTGGTGGTCTATTGTTTATTATTATGGATTGCCAGATTTTGGGATGAGTCTTTTTTCAGATTTAAAAGGGTTCACTTATTCACACGTTTTCACTGTTTTTTTTGTACTGATATTAATGCCTAGCAGATGATTTCATTGAACATACAATGATGTCATTTTATGACAATGACAAAGTAATAAATGCAGAGCCTTTTTTGAAATAAAGGACAATTTTTATGTTAGAACTAGGACGAAATTGCTACTGTGTTCACTGGAGAGCTGACAAAGCGCTTTAAATTCAATCGGAAATAGAAGCTATCAACATGATGATGCTATCAATGAAAGGAGTAAGTCAGCCCATTTCATTGAAATTGTGCGTAATTGATGAATAAATATGTCACGCCGGAAACGTTATGTCACTTCACAAAAATTGCACGATTAGGCAACACTTCATTTAACTATACTGATTTTCAAAAAAAAATGTAGTGTAGCAAGCGTTATTTTGAGAACAATACCAATACAGCCAGTATACTTATAACATACATAATATATACATACGCGCATTTTTTGCTAAATGACAAAGGTAAATGTGTATCATCATCTACTTGAACAAATAAAAATTCCAGCTCCGGTCGCTACGTGTTACGCTCTGACTTTTTTTAATGATAATTAAATGCTAGACATACACACACATGCGATACGTATGTATATACTTACACACGCAATTTTCATGTTCAGCATATTGAAGAAAGCTGAAGAAAATTATTATGATGGACTATTATACCACATGGAAACAATCGCACGGACATAACAATCAAAAAATTGTATTTTTTTATCACAGCTGATATCCCTAGTAAAGCTGTCTTTATTATTCTTTTGTCTATGATATAACATACATAATATATACATACGCGCATTTGTTGCTAAATGACAAAGGTAAATGTGTATCATCATCTACTTGAACAAATGAAAATTCCAGCTCCGGTCGCTACGTGTTACACTCTGACTTTTTTTAAATGATAATTAAATGCTAGACATACACACACATGCGATACGTATGTATATACTTACACACGCAATTTTCATGTTCAGCATGCTACCTACATTAACCAATTATCCTAATTGTATCATTTTCATACAAAATAAAGTATACCATGCACTCTTCTGAGAATTGTCTCCGCTCAATATTCATTCTTTCGCAGAATAGTGTTGATTTTGCAATATTTTGTATTGCACATATTCGTATATATTTCATAGGTATGTATTCATGTTGCATAGATCCCGACCCTTTCATTGGAATGCCACGCGCTCAAAATTGAGAATGCCTAAATGCCATATTGTGCATTCCATGTTGAAATTAAATCTTGATACCTATTTATTTACAGTATACATCTACATTCTTAGATATGTTTGTATGTTCCGGCTATAAAGGCTTTTGTTTCATATATTTGCTTTTAGTGTTTCTTTTGTTACAACAAACAAACTTAACCTATTATTCTAAATAGTTCTCTTCAACAACGCAATGTAATCTTGTTTTAGTTACTACTCTTATCATCATATCATCATCCTCTCCTTCTACTCTCTAAAGAAAGAGAAAAGGAACCGAAAAATATTTCAAGTATTCTGTTTACACAGATTATTTCATCCTGATTCACAATCCGTCACGTAAAAATTTGTATTGAAACTTTTGTTTACGCTGCAGCTCTTCTTTTGCAAAAACTTTTATCTACCTACTCCACTTCTACTATTCAATGTACATAAATACATACGTACCTACATAATTATACATATCACCAACCAGCTCCAGATATCTAAACATTGACCCATTTTATGATATTTCTTTTTTGTACAAATCTTGTAAACTTATTCACTCTCTAGTTTTGAATGAAAGAAAACTCACGCTTGCACTAATGAAGTCCAATCCGACAAACAGCAGCACAGCAACACTAATGACGCTGTACTCAGAGAGAAGATGTACATTTAGCTTTCTTGACTTTTTATGCTTTCGTCCTTCGTATAAAAAGGGTTTTTTCTGTTGCCCTTTTCGTAATATCTTACGTAAACATAAAGTTACCTCACTGATCCTATAATATAGCTTGATAGCATAAATATTTTGTTGAACAAAATTTGGCCCGGAGAATCGCAAAATCCATGTGTTCCATGTACAAAAAAAATGTGATGGAGGATCAAGGATTCATTCAAAATTTAGTACCACTCACTCACCCACACACACACACACATACATGCATGCATCCCTATTGACGAAAATGTTGAATTCGATGATGATGAGAAGAGTCTCAAAATAATCAGACAGCACACGCACACATAGTTGAAGTGAAATGTGCTTGTAACTTAGCACGTCATAATAAGATTGGGTTAATGTTCTGCTAACCAAACATCTTTATAGAAAAATGGCATAGTGGCACGTTATAATATAACACAAGTCAAAAGTGTAGATTACTGTAATTCCAAGAAAAATATACCTACAAACAAACCAAGAACGTGTCTGGTTTCTCTTTGGATTAGATAAATCACGTAACAGGGTAATAATAATAATAGTAATAAGTACAAATACTAGAAATATGTGCATTGCATATGAGCTCTGATATATTGCTAAAAAAATCTCTTTGACCTACTGACTTTAATCCTGACACAATGAATTGCACCGCAAACCTGGGTGATCCATGAATCTATTTTCCAAACCGAATCGGACATCTTCTTGATGAACTATAAGTGCACATTATACATTTTAGTGCGCAACATTATTTAGTATACGTAGCTAAAATAGTAGAAATGAATTTTAAAATATATTTGCAATCACATCATGTTCCATTATTGGGTTGATCCCTGGTATAGAACGGTTTTTTGTGTTCAAAATTTTTGCAAATTGTTATCTTACATGTACATGCACTTCACACAAGCAATAAAAACTTATGCTCATGTGTATGTAAAAATATACATAACTCCATTCATTTATTTTTGCATCTGCCTTTTCAATTTTTTCAATGTTAAATTATTTTTTTCACATCATTTCCACGTTTTCTGCAAAGTATTTTCACCAGTTCGTAATAATAATAATCCTTTCACGCAAATGCATTTTCACTGTAACCAACCATATGCCGAATGATATGAGATTACATTCATTCAATCCGCATGGATAGAGTTGATGAAAGCAGCAATTTGACACTTTTCCAAATGATACACATACAAGCGCAAAGTTGAAAGTATCAAAGCCCAAAAAAATATCTTGCTCATTTGGATGCTCATGCTCAACTTATATGTATGTATGCATAGCCCTAAAATTTTACGACCTTTTTTGCCTTCATATTTTTGTCGAATTGTTCAAATCGATTATGATGATGGCAATGTAATGGTAATGATCATAACACCTGGTGTTCATATGTGTGTGTTTATCTCCTCCACACGTTTTGCCACGTTTATTATTAGCATGCAAAGCAAACATCATCATATCATCATCATAACTAACTACATAACAGCTTATGTAGTAGTAGTAGTAATAACAATAACAATATTTGATTACCATAATGTGTAGCAAGTACATCAAAGCAAAACAGTTAAAATCAAACAGTCAATACAACTGTTTCAAATCACGCTCGAAAAAAAACAGCATGGGCTATTTATAATCGACAACGTTATCATAATAACCATTTTTACCTTAACACGTTGCATATGCATTTGAAAAGGCCTTGACTTATTCTTTTCATGTGGAATTTCTGTATTTTTAGGAATAGTAGAAAGATTTCCATGTAAGTACACGATTTGTCAGCACTTAAACTTTACAGCAGCAGCATTCCAAAGAGGAAAAAAATTAATATCATGTGAAATGTTATGTTTGCAAAAGAAAATTGACGATTTGCTTAGAAAAAAGTGAAAAGAACATCACACATTACATTATGTACCTATGTAATAATAATATGGCGTGTCTATCATAAAACACATCAGTTATTGATGTAAGCTATGGTTGGTGAAATCCGTTTCTTTTATCGCATTTCTTTCTTTTTTATGATTATTGTGATTGTGACCTTTTTGCACATTCTCACGAAATAACCCTCGTTTGTGGAAAAATTAGCGCATGAAACAACGTTTGGATAATTTTCATGTTTTTACTTATTTTTATATATTTTTTAAAAATAAACCGACAGAAAATGTCAGGAAAAGTTTACGATGTGCTATGTGTACTCTTTTACCATACCACATCATCTGATGATAAATGACGCTGTTGCATTGCTTGAAAAGAAATCATTACATGTGGTGGTCGATTTGGCAAGTTACAAAAAAACATGAATAGTTAAAGAACAGTGTGAGTGTCATTTATCGTGTCATTTTTTGCATGTTTTTTATTATTTTATGTGAACCACATTCCAATTTGATATCCTGTAGACTGATCTTTTGACTCGAGTTAAAAATGATATGTATTGACTTTTGCTTAAGTGTAGTGTTAAATTGAAGAGTTTTATTTTGCAAAGGAATGTTGAAAAAAAATTGACTTATGAAAATAAAGAGAAAGGCTTTTGCTCATACGATACTCACACTCGCCATTCAGCAGTTCAGTTAGATTCAAATAGAAAAGGACTTTTTTCTTTCTTAAAAAGCATGACAGGATGGAATGGAAGGAGAAGGGTCATAAATTCGTTAATTTAAGTCGGACGTTGATTGGCATTTTATTTACATGTAGACGGCGTACAATAGGATGAGTGTGTGATCATACGTCTTGGTTGGTTGTGTATAGTTTTTTTTATGCTGAAGAAACATATACATAATATGTATGAAATACATATTTCTTTCTCATTTCCTTTTGTACATGTATATTCGCCAGTGAAGGACAAAGTCATGTTGATTAGGTGTGTGTGTGGAGAAACCATGTGAGGTTTATTCTATCAAGTCAACTTTTGGACTTGGATTTTTCTTTTTAAGCATATAATGCTCATTACTACACAAATTTATGTGGTTTTTGCTTCCTATGAAAAAAAATCAGTTTTATGCAACACACACGCAATGGGATGAAAGAGAATAGGGACAAAATGAGTTGTGAAGTGAATTGAGTTGTTGTTGGTCGTGTGCATGCATGTTGGTACTTCTGCTGGCATCATCTAATATGCATACTTTTGATATGTAAACAAGGCACAGATTCCTGAAAACCCTAACTTAGTGGCTCTGCTGCATAATAAAACAAACACGTGCCTTTTATACTTTATCATTACGAATGCTACAGTATTGCCGTAATATGTAATAATATTACATTTTAGGTATAACCAGAAGCATCATGGTGAAATAATATATACCTAAGTGCACTTATATATTATTAACAATCTTTTTGTTCTGGTGATCTTCTGTACTTGACTTTTCCTTGATTACTTTACGATTTTTTTTTTCATTTCCGTATAACTTTTACATTGTATATATGAATGAACCATCATGGTCACCGACACCGATTCTCTTGAACCAGAGATTTCTTTTTTGTATTATCCACAATTCCAATGTCAGTAATAAAACTAATAATATTTTTTAACTGTTTTGTAGCTTCACAATAAATTGACTTGCAAATGGAATGGGGAAAAGGTCAAATGAATATAGGTATAATTTGTTTTAGGGAGATGGGTAGCATTATGTTGAACTGTCAAATTGACATATTTATTTTGACAAGTTTCCTACACTAATACCGTCATTATGATACCATTTAATTATACATCTGTAGTTTTTATTTTACCCTAGTCTGGTTTTGTTGACTACTTGATTTACACGACTAGACCAACCTCCAGCAATACTACTTTTCCCTTGTCTCTGATGATGATGAAAAAAAAATTCAATTTACTTTTATTCATAAATTTTACATTTCACTTTTTCTGCTCAATAATAATAATAATAATAATTGTCTTGATGTCTGCCTTAATCAAGTATGCACATCAGCAACAGCAAAAAGTCCAGAAGCCAAGGTCCATGTAAATGCAAAAACGCAAAAAAAAATTATTATTTTATATGCACCCCAAATGGGTTTAGAATATTTGACAGATTAAACATTTTATGTCAAGATGATGATGGTTTTGTGTTGCGATGTTAAATTTTTTGTTGTTGTGTTGTTGTCTACTGCGAACACTATAAAAGTTTATAGGCTTGGCTTGCTCTGTTGTTTTCTTGTTCTATTATAAAGTCGTCACTCATCACTAGCACCCTTTTTTATGAATCACACATATAAATGTCATCTTCCTATTCAACTTTTGATGTAGAATGCAAATTAATTCAGTTTATTCGTCCAAATGCCCAGTTGATATTGTGAAGAAGAAGAAAAGAAGTTTTTTTGTGCATACTTGTTTTTTTTTTAAAGATGGCAAGTAGTATATACATAACATGTCCACATTATTTTTATTTTGCTGTCTCTGTCTGTCGAGCTGAAAATGTTTACTTTCGTTAGACAACAATAAAAAAAAAGTTATGACTCTTGTGTGTGTTGACTTTATCAGATTAGATACATAACATAATATACCTACTTTATACAATCTGCATTATATGAACGTCATGGTCATCAAAATCGTCATTATTTTTCATAACCATCACCACCAGAACTATTATGGGTGGCTCAATCCGAAATAATAATAAAAAAATTTGGCAACTCTTCGTACTCTTATCTTATCTGCTGCTGTTGGTGCAATGGGTTTAGTGCAAACTTTTTGGGATAGCGTTCAATTTTGCAAAAGTCATAAAAGAAACTGCATAAAAATGACCGTTGATCCAAGTCTGGTGGGCTTTTATATATAACTCCAGCTTATTTGAATAATGTGCCTTTTAACTCGGCTGAATTACTGTGGCTCTTTTTATGGTGTTGAGGAAGCAACTATGAAAAAAATGAAAATAAACTGATAAAAGTGATTTCGGAAAAAAGAAACCCAAAATGTAAAAAAAAAGTAAAATGAAGACGAACAAGAGACCATTTCCCTGAAGGCTATTTTTCTTCCTTCAAATTTTTTTTCTTCTCTTTTTACAAAAGACGATAAGAGCTATATATTGTTTTGACAGCTCTGTTTTAGGAAACTATTATTGATCCAACCAAGTCAACTCAATTCTATTCTTTATTTTCTAGAAAACTACATTTTTTTTGCCTGTAAGCACGTGGAAAATGAAACCGATTATATATGTGTGTATATGTATTATGTATCATCTCATCATGATGGCTGAATTACAGAATGCGCTATGTTGTAAGAAAAGTAGCCAAAAAAGTGTGAGTAAACTTGTATTTTATATTCGGTATTTTGGAGTCGGTCGGTGGCACGTATAACATGCGAATGAGTTCATGAATTGTAACTTTTGAAGTGGTAAAGTGTATTAGATAACCACAACCACAAGACTTTGCCTGACAGTAAAAGTAAATGGGCAGGACAGGAACAGGAACAACAAAAAAAAGTTTGCAAAAGAGAAGATAACATACAGCTATATAGATGCTATATAGAAGAGAGCACACGTAGTCACGCATTTAGATAAAGTCAGTTGCAGAGAAGGAAAAAAACAATTTTGGTATTTTATTTGTATTTTTTTGTACTTGAGTGAAAGCTGCACAAAAGGAAGCCCGAGGTAAAGGAATTATAGGCAACTTAATCACATTTTTGTTCACATGTTCATATATCAAAGTATAATATCAAATTGTGTATGTGACAGTGTGTGTGTGTGTGTGTGTGGCGCGCGTTTCTTTTTTGGATACCAGCAGAAAAATTCCAACAGAAAGCTTTTTTTATATGAAGAAAAGAAAAGCAATAAAATAGTATATTGTTATTATGATGGTTGGGAAATCAACAAAAATTCCAAAGGAAGCCCGAGGTAAAGGAATTATAGGCAACTTAATCACATTTTTGTTCACATGTTCATATATCAAAGTATAATACAGTGTGTGTGTGTGTGTGGCGCGCGTTTCTTTTTTGGATACCAGCAGAAAAATTCCAAAAGAAAGCTTTTTTTATATGAAGAAAAGAAAAGCAATAAAATAGTATATTGTTATTATGATGGTTGGGAAATCAACAAAAAATTTCTAACATGTACATATTATAAAGGTATGTTTATAAAATATGTATATCACATGATTAGAATGTTACTGAACGAATTTGACAAATAGAGCTGTTAAGATCACAGAAAATGTCAGGATAGGAAGAAAATGTTTTTTTCTTCCTTTTCTTGTTTAGATCGTTCAACCGTGTCTTCAACATTTTCGATGAAAACGATGAAATTCATCGAAGGAAAATAATAACAAGTATTTGTAAATTATCATAACAATTCAGCAGAATGCAACATTCTATAGGTCATTCATTATTAAGGAAGTTTGGACTATTACTTTTGCTTTGAATATAATAAAGTCAGAGACAACATAAATTTAAATATTTGAATAATAATAGTGTGTTGTATGTTATATTAAAAAAAAGTTTAATTTAATACAAGTAACAAGAAGAATGATAAAAAATGAGAATGAAATCATGAAAGTTAAGCCATTTTTTGCATATTTTTTCCTTGTTACATCATCATCATCATCATGATCGTCATCCTTATTTCATTAAATATTTACTGTTGACTGGTTGATGACACATACACATACGGATTCCGGTTTTCGTGCATAAATAACAAAGGGAAACAATATAACCACAATAATAAAACATATAATAATAAGTCATAAAACGGGATTTAACGAACCAACAAAATAACCATTTTCACCATTGGACAAGAAGCAGTCATAATAATAATAATAATAATAGTAATGCAATTTCTATATAGTTCGTCTTCTTGGCTGTGTCCAGCCAGCCAAACAAGAATAACAATAGGATAATCTTTCTGTGCTGGACACCTACCGTGTGCTTTGCCATTTCCAGCACCACAGGATTTCAATTTATCATTTTTCCCCCTTTATTATCACCACACACCACACCACCTCATATACCACTAAATCCCCGAGTAATACACACGCATTATATACCTATACAACACAATAGTTAATCGCAGAATAAATGTTATTTTTTTGTAAGTTTTGTGTTATGATGTCAGCTTTATTCATTATGTTTGAATTATCCTAACATTTTCACATGGCACCGACATTCTCAACAATTTAAATGTAAAGCAAATAAATTAACTGAATCACTGGGTGATGATGATGATGATAATGCGATATTATAATGGATGCGAAAGGCAAATTTTATTTATTATTTTTTTATACTTCTTTCTAGCTGTTGAGCAGTTTTTTTTGTGATACAACATGATATTATTATTATTACATGTATCCCCTTTCAGTTGTTGAGCACGATAACGAGATATATTCAACGGTGCGAGATGGTACGCTAAGATAAGGAATTAGTGTCCCATTGTCACACAAATATTCTTACATTTTAAATCTGACAATAAGCTTATAGCGTGTAATCCTCAAATTGAAATCTGTAAAATATTTACAAAACATTTCAGAAAAATATAGCCACAGGTCAAAAAATGTTGTTGTATTTTTTTGTTTGAAACAATAGACATCAGATTCAAATTGAAACATACAAAAAACACAAAAATAAGTAGGATTAAATCGTAAAGTTTTAAATGACCATGTTACTTTTGCAACGTCTTATTTTTTTGTTTTCAGCAGAATGTCATATGTTATTGTCCGGTTCAAGTTATTTTTTTGTCGTGAGGTAATTACCGAAACATTAAAAAGGAATCATTTGTCGTCACGTATAAACCTTCAAATCTGTTTACGAGTAGTAATAAATTGTCAAATGTACCACAGTTCAAGTTATTTTTTTGTCGTGAGGTAATTACCGAAACATTAAAAAGGAATCATTTGTCGTCACGTATAAACCTTCAAATCTGTTTACGAGTAGTAATAAATTGTCAAATATACCACTAGACACTTTGACCAGGATGCAATTCTGTATACATATAAAAATGAAGATTATAAAAAAGATGGAGTTAAACTTGAAAAAGATAACAACAATAAACCCAAAATAACTGCTGCTACATTTTTTTTGGCTGTGGGACAGGCTTGAAAAGAATTTATATAGCTGGTGGGATTATATCTATGTATATTTTTTTATTTGGATGACCTTTTCTATAATTGACATAATATGTTTGTTTGTTTTGTTTGTTTACCTAGTTTTTTTACTGTTATCAAAATATTCAATATCAGTCCAGTCGTAAATCTTCGTGTACGTAAAGTATTTTGTGTATGCGTGGTTTATGCTGTCTCAGCAGTACGCTCATTTTCTAAAGAAATATGAACTTGACAAACGTAAGCTTTTAACCTGCTCATGTCATAAAGGATGTCATGTGTAAAGAAGTTTACAATAGGAACCAATTTTGTGTTGTCAACCATTAAAATTAATTATAATGAAAGTATGCCAATAGTATTCGATATTTTTCCATATATGCAATAATAAAAATAATACCACAGAAATATTTAAAAAATCTCATAAAATTACATGGTGTTGTTTTCATCTGGCTATTCAAATGTTTCACATTGCCCCTTTAAAAAAAGGAAGTCAACTTGAATAATAGGTATATATATTATATTTAGAATTAACAGAACAGATGGATAGTATCTACTTAGCTGAATAATATTTATAGTGGATCGATATTATTACGCGTGGCTTGCCCTGTCATTTTTTTTGTAATAAATTATTACTCTTATAGTTGGTTAATTGCCATTTACTATTATTTTAAATGACATCAGAGTATGATACTGCCCTCCAATTTATTTACTGTTCTGAGAAGTACGTACACATTTCCAGAGAAAACGGATAGTTCATACACGTTTGACGTTGCATAAAAGTCGTATACGTAAAAATTCCACCAGAGAAGGTATGTATATCATCTACAGAAGAAAAAAGCATTATGATTAAGAATAATAGTCAATAGCGTAAGAGTTTTTGTTTCGCTATATATGTTTCCGGAGTCGCTGAACCATATAATACAAGGAGCAATGGCATTATTCTTACATTTTCTATGAGTCGATTAAATTTTTGTTGTTGCTGGAGGAGATGCTCACCCGCATAATAATAATAACAATACTAGCACAAATATAGGCTGTCAGCAATATAAGCGAAACTATTTGTTTTAAAGCACGCAGAGCAACCAGAAAATTAGTGATTCATTGGCTCCATATAGTTTTGCGGACAATTTTTGCTCATTTGCTTGCCGTGCTCTTTATCTCCTGAGAATATGATATTTTCCTTTAGATGAAATTACATTAGTCAGCAGCAGGAACAGCAGTTAAAAAACACAGCAAGGCCGATTTAACTCAAAAAATATTTTTGTGTGCATAATAAGTTAGTCATTACTCATTACTATTATTTTACACACATATACACAGACAGAGAGGGACACGCATGAGAGTGAGCAAGTGATTAAAAATGCACATGTATAAGTACAACAAATGAATTGCTTTAAAGGGGTTTTGGTCTGCCCGGCCGGAGTAGTAGAGTGTATATATAACATGTAATATTATATATTTAAATATATGCTCTTTTTTATCAGATGAAGAATGTTGCTGATAATTGAAAAGATGAACTGCTGAGTCAATACGAGTTTAGTAAAAGCTTGAAAGAATTTAAAACATACATTTATCATCTCCGCCAAAAAAAAGCCATTTGTCTGTTGGAGGTCTTTTTTTTACAAAACATTTCAATACAAAACAGTCTACTATACTGTTATGTATCTGTATGCATATCCTCTATAGAAATCATTTATTTCCCTCTTTAAACTATTATTCATCATCATGATCATCATTTTGTTAGCGTGCCAATTTCTATGTAGATTACATATGTATGAGCAATAAGCGATTATACAACACCATCCCATTTCATCCTTGTAATTTTGCATATTACTATACGCTTTTTTAAATCCCGCTCATGTCCCTTTTGTACATGCCAGCTAATAAGATAATCGCTTGTAATAATAATTTGTAATCTCTATTCAATCTCTTTTGTAGTTACAATATCTACGCTAATAACAAGTAATGTAATAAGAAAAGCCAGCGAGTCACAAGTTTTCTAGTATCCCGAGATTTATTGCAAATTTCGTTGTGATTTTTTCACACGAATGCGCACGTCGTATGTATATAGCGAATACTGAAAGAAACTAAATTGTATACTTTCTTTGCATATGATTTAATGATAAAAAGTGCAATTACGTACGTATTGTACTTGCTGAGGGCTATTTTCGTTTGTTGGTTGTTTTCACGCAGTTGCGTTAGCACGTTTTTGCATACGCACAATCCTTTTTGTCTCTTTGTTTATCTCTTCACATACAAGTCTAAAAATCCGTTTGGAAAAATGAACTTGGATTCTTTGTGAATTTATGAATCGATGACCTCTTTTCTGCTGTTGTGTTATTTTATTTTTTGCTAAAAAAAATTCCCACCTCCTTTACGCACTTTTGGATCTTGTTTAAATGCAAGAGAGGCGTATATGTACCAGCATACATGCACTGCATGAATACACACACAAAAGCACACATACTTTTGCTATTTGAGATGAGATATTATGAGTGTGTGTCATTCAGTAACAAAGTGTTTTTTGCTTGTTTGAGGAGCAAAAGTAATGCAATGTGATGTACCTATTTACTAAACAAAGAGTGTGGATAGATAACACAGATTCACTGTTCCATATTATTACATAGTTGCCCGAAAGGAAATCTAGTGCAAAAGAAACAAGAGATTACTACTACCTACAAACAAGCGAACAAAAAGTGCGAGAGCTAAAATGAATGATTGAAAGCTTCTCNAAAGAAACAAGAGATTACTACTACCTACAAACAAGCGAACAAAAAGTGCGAGAGCTAAAATGAATGATTGAAAGCTTCTCAATTACTTGAAGCGTTTTTATGTTTTTTTATGTTTACACTCCTGTGAAGAATCATTGCAAATTTTTTTTTGTTTGCACTTTGGTGGACACTCATCTTCTTCATATGTCTGTGTAGACGATCACTGCATATTCGTTTATCATGCTTTGGATTTGGATGTTATTTGTGTGTGGACGTGCGTGCCCAGACCCACATATGTTCCATTGTACCAACTTGTGTGTGTGTGTATTTATACCTACATAATTTAATGCAAATGTAAACAGTATACAAACTTAAACGTTCGTGCGTGAGATGTGAGACGCATGCGTTTTTATTACGCAAAAAACAAACAAAAAATGTTACGTCAGCCACAAAGTGAGGTATACTACATCCGAACAGGAAAATATTCGTTATGGGTTATCATATGCTCCTGTCATTTTATAAAATATTATGTTAACTTTATGCGTGAATAAAAAATATGTGTACAAGAGTCAACGTCCGTCCGACACAGTAGTGGTGGAAGAGAAGATGAGCCATGTCATGTCATGTTTACTGATTTGTAAAGTCTCGAGTGACTAATCACTAATCACACATGCAAATCTCCATTTTCATTCACACCACCACGCGTGTGGAGCAGTAATCTAATCTATGCATGTGTGCGTGCGCTCACATTATTTTCTCACTTTGCTAAAAAAAGCTGGTCAAGAGTGTTGGGTTTCATCCTAAATTTTTTAAATTAGTTGGGTGAAAAGCATTAAAAATATTTTGACAAAAAATGTTGCCTGCTGGTTTTTGACCCTACTATGCAGCAGCATAATGCGTGTATATTTAAAAACAAATTTACATTCATACGCACCTTAAATAAGATATAAAGGATGTACGGAACGCTTAAAAAGCCAGCTAAACGTCACACCTACCACTGCTTCATGAACATTTTTCATCACAAATTATTAGTTGGCAAAATTATAATTAAATCATAAAATATTGTAGGAGCATCTTTAACATCATCATTGACAATATACTGTTTCACTAACTCTCGCGCGTGTGCTATAACCAACACTTTTGTAATTAGGTAAAATTACAAAAAATTATTAAATTATTTATAGGAAGGAATTTCGAATCATTTTTTTATTCAAGCTTAATAAGTACCAATAAGGATAATATGACAGTCCAGAATCCATTTAGATTTAATTGATGATGTTATAGCACAACAATATTATTAGATGAAAATATTAAATGTGATTTTTTTCTCGTACAAAAATATCGACATAAGCTTACTCAGCGGATTAATTTTGTAAGGATTTTTCATTTTTCATGATCATCGGTAAAACAAATATAAATTGACAATACGTTTAAGAATGAGTTTGGTTGTAAAAATTTTGCTGGCTAAAAGGTCGCTTTATCTGTAGATTTAATTGCAGTGCGTGCTTTAAACTTTTGCTATTATATGTTTAAATTTTGCGATAATATTTGTGCAGTGAACTGAACGTTCTACTGTTGTAAATAAATTGAAATTATGTCAAGTTATATTGTACTGCAAGATGAATTTCCAACTTATCGATCAAGATAAGGTTATTTTTCGTTTTGATATTATCAATCCATTAAAATTGCTTTAAAATTGACAGTAAATACTGTGTTTCAGCACTCATTACTAAAAGCTGGATACGTTATTGCAACTATTATGCAAATACCTAATACCTATGTAAAAAAAATCTGAGAAAAAAATATTAAACTGCTTAAAAAACCAGTTAAATTACGAGAATAATATCACTAACAATTTATAGTGTTCACATAAAAATATTATTAAGCCGCTACTGGTTTGAATGGATGATATGAACAAATCGATAATTTTCCTTTGAGCATTCAAGTAATTTTTTTATATATTCTTGTTAAGTTTTCTTTTAAAATAAAAGTTCAGAGGATTATTATGAGCTTAAAAATATATTCATCAGAAAATTATTATTATCGCGTTCTTTTACAAAAAATCTTCATATATTTTATGATGAAGTATATGAGGCTTGTTTTTAAACACAAGGAAATACATTCATTTTATTATTTAACGAGAGTGAATAAAGAACTGTGAAAGAACAAACTTGTAAAAAGCTTTTAGCGATGAGCATTATTATACAGCGAGATTGATAACACTGCAGGACTATTAGCGGAAAAAGAAAGATTGTGTGGATCATCATCATCGGATAGATAGGCTGCAGTAAAGAAGAAGAAGAAAAGTTGAATCGCTTTTATGCAATAACCGTATTGTATCATTTCCACATTTTTTCAGCACAACTCAATATATTCCAATATTTTCTTTATGGTTTACTGATATTATTATTATTATAATAATAAGTACATATATCAAAGCCGGATTGGTATTCAATGAGATCTACATAAAAAAGCGTAACACACATATTTTTCATCAGAAAAAAATGAGGAAACAAGAAAAATAACAAGATGATGTTGATCCTGATTTTTATTATTATTATTGTAAGGTATCTCTTTTTTGTAAACTTTATGTAATTTTATTACAACAATGTGTGTGCTCAGTATTTTACACTAGACGCATCAATCAACTTGCAAACACTCGGTGCAGCGTTGTAGCTGTCAAAATAATATCATGAACATTTTACTATCCATACGAGAATGAAGAAGAGTGCAAGATTCGGAGACTATGGCTCACACATCACACCACCATCACATTTTTACAGACAGACTTCACATTTTCTAAGACAAAACTGGGAATAAGGGTATTAAAGCCAGATAATATAAATATTTGTCCATATATGCGTATGAATTTATATGGAATGAAGAGAGAGAAAGAATTTTACATTTTGTGATATTAGCCGACTTCATATAGTGAGTGAGTAGTGCCTGCCAGGCACAATAAACTTTTGTGTGCACCTCCACCACCGTCACCGCATCACACACACACACACTCACACATCTTTTTATCCTTTTTACCTTTGTGTCATGAACATAATATCTAGAGCATGTATAGTTCACATCCCAGTTCACAAAATGGAAGATGTACTAGAACAACCAGTTCTTTTGTTTTTTACGAAGAATTCCTTACGAGCACGGTTTATTTCCCCCATTTGCTTCTGTTTTTGATCATCTTGCCGTTTTTATTATCCATCTCACATTTTATCCTTTCAGGATTTTCTCATATTGCCCTCAATCATTTCCTTTTCCCCTTTTGGCAAGAATATCCATGCATATCATCATTGTGAGGTTTTTTTTGTACAAAAGTAGAAGAGTTTTACTACAATCCCGGCTTTACTTTGCACGATTTCTCAGTCCACACACTGCACTGCAATACATACATATACTTATACGGTCGTAAACTTTACTATAATTTCATCTTTCCCTTTGTTTTCTTCATTTCATGCATTTCCCTTCTACTAAGGGAAATGCATTCTCTTGTACAACGGAAAGGTAGCTTTTATAAAGAAATGCTGTAGAAATAAGATAAGATGAATTAAAAGCCTTGGATAGGAAAGAACGTGGGAAGGAGCTTATAGCGATAGCAGCAACAGCACATTATGGATTATGAGTATATGACTATGATTTGACTTTGAAGCCCAGTGTCGGGTTAGCTTTCCATCCGTCCATCTGCCACGTCATGTTTCCAGATGAGTCTCACTCAAGTCTTGGTGAGTCCAATCCAAAATAAAAGTAAGATGTAAAAACTGCAGCAGCAGGTAATATAATTCCATTATATTCTGACAGTAAAAATAGCCGGAAAAGAGGTTTTATGATATCGGTGTACAAGGATATAGGATGTTGTACTAAATAGGAGTAGGTAGGTATGAACAAAATCCATTTGCAAAATTTATTGTGCTACCAAAAAGCCTTGTTTGGTTTTTCTTTTCTTCTTCTTCTTCTGCTGCTCTGAACTAAAGTAGTAGTAGTGCAGTAATTTCATTTCAATCTTATGTACGTACCTTTTCTCATTCCCAAAGTACCGAGTCGGTGGGTTTTTAGTAATTCATTTCCACTTACAGCTTTTCATGTTTTTTCTCCTTAATGGCTTTCTTTTTTTTCTGCAAAGTAATCTGCCTGAAAGTTAAGTAGGCATTTTTGTTTGAGCAGAAATGGATAATTTTAAGATGTTTATTGCTTATAGGCAACTAGCACTAAAATTTACTTAAGAAAGAAAAAAAAACTTTGCTGCAATACCCTTTTATTTTATTGCAAATAATGCTGTTGTTGTATTAGTTTCTAAAAGCATTTTTTCTTCGTCTATTTAGTAGCTGATTATTATCATATTTTCTTTGTTTGGTTATCTTTGTTTTTATTGGAAACATTTGATAAGTAGAATTTTTTTATAAATCAATGGAATCTCGTTGGCCATCATCATGATTTACCTATGCGCATATCTGCCAACGTAATCAGGAAAAAAGTGGCGACTTGGGCTATTTGTGTTTCTACGAACCTTTTTTTCTCGCTAAACGTGATTGAGTGAACGTGATTGTGTGATTATAAATATGCACTAGATACAAATCTAGAAATGTGTGAATTTTTTAAATATATTATACAATAAGTAGGCAGATATTATTATGCTTTTTTAGACAGACAGATAATATTTTGTCTTGAGGCTGAACAGCTTCATAACAAAAATCTCGTTGGTTTTATTACAGTACTTAACACTAGACGAAAAAAAATTAAAAGATTTTTTTACTACATGATGTATGTAATGGTCGGGGGCAGGCGGCAAAAGGTTTGGCAAAAAAGACTTTTGCTATAAAAAAATTGAGCTGTACATTTTGCAGTGGTGTTTTTACACCTTTTTAATTAATCACGTATGCACTAAAAATTAGTTGGTATAAAAATTAGAATTTAGGTAACATTTCCAGATTCACAGTAGTCCAGTCATGGAACGTACCGTTTCATAATATATCGCATTGAAATTATTGAGCTTTGAAATGTAAAAGAAAACGTGAGAATCGAAAAACAGATTATTGCAATGCTATAGA
>JAHZNC010003171.1:0-11840 GCA_027744095.1 Zhuqinia jingwanae
GGATTTTACTACACACATTTTTTTCTCTTTCTCTGCTGACCAACAACAATGGGCAATCTGAACTTGTGAACTACTGAAACTAAAATCGTATAAAAATAGTTTTTTTTGACGATGCATGCAAGCAAGAAGCATGGTGGGCAGTAGATTTTTTAGAAGAGAAAACAGTGAAAAATTAACAGTGTGGCAAAACTTTTTGCTGCTTCTGCTGTACAAAAGTTATATGTTTTTTGTAACAAACCGATCACATGCCATGTCTTGCCATGCATTAAGATATATATCATATATCGTTATTCGACAACGAACTCTCTCTTCTTATTTTTTTTCTCTACAAAATTTCCCCCTTGTAAACTGCAGCCCATTATTTCATTTTCTTCATGGTAATAGATCCATCTATCTAAAAGCTATCATAATAATATATGGACAGTGGAAAGCTTGCTTTTTGCATATATTTATATTCCTTGGAAAACTCTCTCTGCCTGATAGTATGCTTTTTAAAGTTTTTCCTGGAAAGTAAAGCTGGCTATATATGTAGTAGCAGTACATACCTATAATATGGGAAATGGGCTACCTACGCACACTTATTTTACTTTTTATACTCGTCGATATTTTACCATATTACATTTACATTGTGGCATGATTTTGTATCAGATGATGTAAATGCACCACGGAAAAAACAGTAAATAGGGAAGAAACTGCAACTGGAGAAGTGGAATAAGAGAACCCGGAATTAAGCTGGGAATAAACGCGAATGCTCTCTCTCTCTCTCTTCCAAAAAAAAGTATAAATGCATCACGGAAAAAACAGTAAATAGGGAAGAAACTGCAACTGGAGAAGTGGAATAAGAGAACCCGGAATTAAGCTGGGAATAAACGCGAATGCTCTCTCTCTCTCTTCAAATATAAAAGTCAGTTCAACTACTACTACGACGACGACGACCGCAGCACACTACTTTCAACTTCAACTCACTTTCTGCCTCTGCCACACACTCAGAAGACCAGCAGCAGACGGAGAAGAGAGACTGGAGAGTGGCATATAGTTCGCTTTTTCTAATGGTTTAGTTTGTATGTGCAGCGGTGTTGGTGGTGGTGGTGGTAGTAGGCGAAATGTATGTATTAAAGGTTTTGTCCAGCTGTTCCAGACAAGCCGGCAACATCGCTTTCCAAAGGGTGGGAAAATGCATGTATATATAGCGATCTTGACTGGATAGTGAAGTGAGAGTCTGCTGGAAAGCAAAAATTGTTTGTGTGTGTGTGTGGATTGTATCGTGGTGGTGACCGACCGTTCCACGCTTCTACTCCCTACCACTCAACTTCCCTATGCACTCACACTCACTCTCCTCAATGCAATATCATAAGCTGTTATGTATTTCTATGTATATCATGATATTTTGAATTTTGATTCATTGCATTGGAAAATAATGTTTCCATTTTTTTGTACATAATGTACCCCATAAAAAGTGTAATAGATATTGTGTTGCTTGCATGTTTACTCAAGCTGCTGCTGTTGGAATACTGTATATGTGTTGTATAATATGCAATGCATGCACCACTTAAACTGAGGCATGTTATTTTGTGCAAAGCAGTAAAAAAGGAAATTGCATTGTATGTAATGCATCATCTGAGAAAAGGAGATGTTCCTTCACCACCAGGAAAGGGAAAAATATAAACTCTCTTATTTTTCTATTACCACTTTTTCCTTGCAATATAAATGTTGCCATAAGAAGAAGGTCATCCACAGGGTTAGAAAAAGAAAAAATAAAAGATTTTTTTTTGTGTGGGACACCACTCTCAGCAAGACACTTTACCACACACATAGTTTTGTACATAAGTTGTGTGTGGAGCAATAACTTTCCCGGCAATTTAATTCATATAATCAAATGGAGAGTTCTTCAAATATAATTTTATTGCATATTTGAGATATTTGTGAGATATTCATGTACACCTAAAGAAAGGCAGCAGTAGTATCAAAGAAAAATGATATGCGTGTGTGTTGCGTATGAATATAATATTTTTTTAAGCATACATACTAACGCCTCACATTACATTACATTTTGTTGGTGGGGCCGGAAACGACACTGTGTGTGAACACCTATAAGAATTAATATTTTATGATTATGTTAATTTAAAACACACATAATGTTTCATTGTGCAAACTTTTTTTTTTTTGCAAGGCTCACTCCTCCAATAACTCATATTTTGACATTAATCATGTGAAATTTCGCTCATAATGTAAATAATTCCTTGAATTTCAAAATTATGTGCTTACCCATATCATGTAGGTATGGGTTTTGCTGATGTACTGTACATTAAGTAAACTTGTAGTACTGCAAAAAAATTATTGCTCTTGAATTTATTTTTTGTTGTTCTCGGCATTATGTAGCCTGGAGCAATTAAGCCATGTAATTGCGGACACGCAACAGTCTCTTTTCCAACACACAGACATAATACAAAGAGTACATTCTACATTATTGTACCTTCATAAAAGCTGTATGTACAAATATTACACATTACATATATCCATATTACTACTACCAAGAAGCAAAGCAACAAAATGTATTGTCACTCGGATCACGCACACCACATATAGCGAGAACCCTACATTATAATGTGTTTTCCACACAGTTGACATTTCAACCGGTCATTTTTTTAAACTCTGCCAGAGAGCAAAAGGTGTATACCAACCTACCTTAGCCTCTACTACTACTGTTTTTCTCCAACTTCATGACATGATGACTTATTGTTATCGCTTTGCCAATGGCAAAATTTGTATATGTGTTGGCAAAACTAAATACCGTCATCGTCATCATCATCATCATTCTAGTCTCATTCGTATTCATTAAGTAAATAAAAACTGTGCTAACAGTTAAGACAAGTTCATTTCTCTGCAAAAACAAATAAAACCTCTACTATTACTACTCTGCAAAAATATATATCAGGGGAAGAAATCATTTTGCATAAATGCTTGCCCGCAAAAAAATGTATAGACATGTTTTGACAAGTTAATTGTTATATTAAGTACATTGTGTGGTGATGAGTCGCGGTATTTGCAGTATTTAAAAAAAATAAGTGAGCAAAGCAACAAACTATACAATTTTTAGTCATCGTAATAAAAAAGAGGAGGAGGAGGAAGGAATTTTTTTTCTCTATCTCTTTAAGCTAAACATAAACACAAACAAATAAACAGAGAAAAAAAACTACTTGTAATATTGTACCTGATGCATCATCAACAACAACAACATCCTCACCATCCTCCTCATAATCATCATCACTTTTTTGTGCATGTTATGCACGCAATGAGTACTCAACTCACACGAACAAAATTTTTTTTTATACTGCCAGCCATAAAAACGTAAGGGAAAAAAGATGATGTGATAAATGTCACATTATAATGTCATATATGTCACTCATCGTATGTACAGAATTACCATCAACTTGATATATGGCCACTGAAAACTCATTCGTAACATCATCAAACGCAAATATAATTTACAAAAAAATCATGCGAGCATTCATGTGCCATCTTTAATTCTATCATTTACTATGTTTGTATGCATATTAGTTGGCGGTTTATTAGCAGATTATACACTCTTCTTAGCGCATTTTTTTTCAAAAACAGGCGAAAAGTGAGACGGATATATATATTAAAAATAGGTGTTTTGAGTTTTACAAAACGAATACATTTATTAGATATTATGTGCCTAGCCTAATAATCATATCATCATCATCATTAATTCAAGTAGAAAATGTATAAAGTAAACTGTTAATTTTGGTTAAAAATCTCGTTGCATTTCTAAAATGTGAATTTAAAAAGTATTGTAGGTAGAAAAATGTACAAAAATGAAGAAATTATTACCTTAAAAAATATTTCACCTTGAAATAATGAAGGATTTTTTTTTATTGAGGTATATAATCACTTGAGGAAATTAGCTCACTCACCAATCCCATTTTGCCCATTGTATGTACATAATTTTTTTCCTTAAAAAAATAACTCTTATCTCTTTGATTAAAACATAGTAGGTACAAAAAAATCATATATGCTTGCTTGCATATTGCACTATGTATCATGCCTGTATATATACAAAAGTATCCAGATAATATAAGATTTGCCTCCTTTTCTTAAACAAGGAATTACGAATGCGTATGTACATAGTTATAATGGGTTATTATTATGAAGAACAAAAAAATGTGAAGCTGTTAATCTTGATGATGGATTATATTATGATAATATGTCCTCTTGTCTTCAAGCTGCTGCTACCACCATCATCACAACACATAATTATCCTCATCAGTGAAACAATAGATCATCATCATGGAAACTAATAAAATCTGTTCGCGTGTTTCTTTTTGCGTATTAAAAAATATATATTTTGATGCGTATAATGATCAACATGATATAATATGGTTACATACATACGACCTAAAATTTGTATCTTTGTTGAATGTAAAAGTCGATTCTCTTATTTTGATATCTATCCAAGCTTGAATTATTGTACAGGTGTATTTCAGATGGTGGTACTGTACGAAAATGTGACGGAAAGTAATATCATAAAGTGATATATAATTTTTCATCAAGTGAATTACTTGGGCCTGATGGTATTCATGGTAACGATACTTTGGAAGATAATTGTGTCAAAAGCATTGACATTGAGTTGTCTTGAGAAAATATTGATTGCGGATGAGGGCATGAATAGCAGGATTGCCAGAAGTGTTGAAATTTTTTGGGGATCATAAAAACTTCAAACCCATTTTTCACTAGTCTTTTTCATTCAATGAACAATGTCATAAATCCTGCATATCATCATATAACAAGTATACTGAATAGGATATGGAAGTTGATGTTGGCATTTTCAAATTTGTGAATGTAAATCGGGTGAATGTCAGTAAGCTTTTTGGTGTGATAAAAAGTTATGAATGAAGAGTACTTTTTTATGCGAAAGGGAAATAAAGTTTTTCTTTTCTTTTTTTTAAAAAAGAATCTGGGTTGTGATGATGACATATTGTATGGCAGAATAATGTTTGCTAATAAAAGTATCTGTATAAACCTGATTCTTTACTTTAACTGGAAATTTTACTTTTAATCAAGAATGTACGTTGAAATATATATCAGGTCAGAAGTTTGAGAATAGTTGAAAGAAGATTATTTTTATAATTCTTTTCTCTTTAAATTTGTAGTATCTTTAAAAGATGAATGATCTTTGTAGTTTTATTTGTTGAGATGGGGCACAAGGATTTTTTTGTTTTTACTTTTATTTAAACTGATTGCAAATCAACGTGCTAGCAAAGCAGCATATGTATATCATAAAGCTCTGCTGCTTCTACTGATGATGATGATGATACACTATCTGGATCAAGTCACCCCAGTGGTGGTGCTCTATCCCTAAAAGTCAGTATATATAACAGTTTATATATAAAATGTTCACACACTCACGCACGCAACGCAAATAGAGTCACGAATAAATTTAGAAACTTGTGCTTAAACACATCCAGTTCGCAGAATAGCTTTTACTACAAGGATCCATTTTTTCTCAGTGAACTTGTAACACTTGACAAGAGATCAAAATAAGACAAGTTTTTAATAATAATAAAATTATTTTGGTGCGTTTTGTTTTTTTGTAAGAATACCTAATAAATTGGTTATATTATAATTATTATTATTATTTAATGTTCCGCGTATAACAAGGATCAAGATGAGCACCAGACGTATACACTTGGTTTTTATTTGCAGATTTGTTTGAGATTAACTTTATTTTCGCACTTTTCCTCTCTTTCTGCACAAAAAAAAACAGTCTTTTTCTAAAAACGGATTTGCAAATTTTTATCGTTGTTCCTTTCTTTTTATTAGGCGTTTTATTACGTAGATTTTTCCTGTTTGATTTTTCAGCTACAATTTTGTTTATTGGATTTTAATTAAATTATAGGTATAGGAGTGTGTTCTATTAATAATCGTATATTATTATGTAATTGTTGTTGCTTTTTTTTACTATTTTATTATTATTTCTTGTATTTAGTTTTTGTAGGTTGTTGTAGTATTCGTATACATGATTTACAACTGTATTGAGTTTTTATCTTCTTTTCACAAGTAATTTGGCATTTAACGATGACTTGTTATCCACACTTTTTTTTGTAAAGTATCCCTAATAAAAAGTTTATCTAAGATATAGAGTTATTATTACTATTGTTATTGTTATTATGTATATATACGTGAATTATATTTCCTTCTAATCATCAATTAAACTCTAATTACTTATTGTATACATATGTATGTATGTGTGTGTAGTAATAGTAATAGGATACTTAATATGACTAAATGACTGGAACTGTTTTAAAATATTATTGTATACTTGGTTTGTGAGTAGAATGAGTATAGCAAGTAGTTGTTGTAGTAGTATCGTAAATGATTCAATCGTATACTTGGTTGCAAAAAATGAAGATTCAAAGCAGATTCGTCACATTTTATTTTGTATTCTTCTTCTTCTTTTTATCCACTTTTTCCTCTTCTTCTTTTTTTTGACTTCCTTTTAATAATATATATTATTATTATTAGGTGATGATGATGCTGTTGATGTTGACAATGTGTTTTTATTTTTTGGTGTACTTTTTTTTTATTCCTCTCTTTCGTTTTTACGATCTTGTTTTAAGACCTTTTTGGTGTGACTTTTATTGCAGTTCTCTGGTAATACGACAAACTGTGCACACACTCACACACAAATAGACACACGCACAAAAAAAGAGCATACAGATGTATGCAACTTTATACGCAGAAAAAAAACACTAAAAAGTAGAAAGAAGAAGAGCTCTCTTTCTTACTTTTGCAGGTTCTGATTGAACTTCGTGCTTTTATTATTGTTGTGATTTTGGTTTTTTTGGTCCTCTGGACCTTCTCTACTTTTCCCTGGACACAAAATGCATATACGCACCTCTGCTTTTTTTCTTTTTTCACGACAACACAAAATATAAATGTTTGCCTTTGTAAAATGTCCTTTTTTTCTGCCGGTGGAACCTTTCTTTTTTACACGAGACTTTTATTACTCATAAAAGGAAGAATCACACGTAAACATTGAGGTTTTGTCACACTGATGATGATGATGATGATGAGAAAAAAGGTTCTTTTCGGTTCTTTTGAGAATAATGGAAAAAAAGTGAGTGACACTGACGTGTGGCTTGCTGACAGATAGCAGATGATGATGATGACGACAAAGTGCACACTATTGCAATTTCCGCAAAATTGTTTATTTTTAACTTTTTCTTGGAATTCCAATGGTTTTTAAGACAATTGCACTTTTTCACCAGAAAAATGTTGCCAATTATTTTTAAATGTCACCAAGTTATTCTTTGTTTTTGGATTTGATGTTTTACTGCCACTCTTTTGTACTTTCACTTTTCCTTTAAACTGTTGTCGTTTTTATTTGAATAAAAAGCCCGAAAAAAGTCAACAATGTGACAATGTGAAACAATACAATGCACTTAATTTTTTTCTTTCACGTGCTTTTCCTCTCTCTTTGTTTTTGTGTATTTTTTTATTTAGCTGGTTTGATGATAAAAACGGGAGATTTGTAATATTAAAAAGTAATAACAATATCGTATCTCTGTTGTGAATGATCAAATAACAATTTGACTTTTTTTTTCTTCTTCGTCAGTTATGTTGATGACAACAATAATCGTATACTGTATACAGTGTTATATATTTTTTTTAGTGGTAAGAGCGAAAAAAAATAGTGAGAGAATATTGCAGTGTGTGAGATGATGACAATGATGATCAGTGTGTATGTGTGTGTATATATATATATAGCAGAGATGCGATGATGTTGATGCACCTTGGTCAAGGGCCAAGACGGTAATGAGTGGAGAGGAAAAAAAGACTTTAAGGTAAAGGGGAAAACGTATACATGTGAAAAATCTCTCGCTCACTCCGTATCTATCTCTTTACATTTGCTTTGCGCTGAACAAACTCAACTCTCTCAAGTTGCATGCCTTTTGCTCTTGTATTACTATACTGACTCTGACTCAAACAACAAACACTCATGCACACACACACACACGGAGACTCGCACAAAAAAAAAGCTTGTTGTAATATGATGTGATGATCAAAAAACGGCAGGAGCAGCACAGAGGAGCAAGAGCAAAAATATAGTATAGCAAGCAAGAGAGTCAGAAAAGTATATGGCTTTTGTAACCAGCTCTCCATTCGGTTTTGTATACACACACACAAAAATGTTGTGTGTAGTACGTCGATGATCAGAGAAGAGTTTTGTGTTGTTTGGGGCAATCCAATGAAACAAGGTTCGGTTTGCTGGCAAAAGAAATTGTAAAAAGGAGAGAAGGAGAGAAGCAAGCAAAACAAGGGAGAAAAAGCACGTGAATATCTCCAGATAATCTGTTTGCCTGCTTGATTGAGAAGTTTTGTGTGAGCTGTTGTGTCATATGTATAGTCAGCATAATGTGTAATATGTACAACTACTACTACTTCTACTACTATGTAGTATGCTATTGGCATTGGTAGAGCTTTTTCTAGAGTTTTGGTTTTGGTGCTGCTGCTCAGAGAGTTGAGACAAGTAGCTTTAACTGAATCAGAGACTGGTTGACTGTTGTACAGTGTGGACGTAAAGGTTTACACTCTGATCATCAAAAAACTATTTCAGTTTTGAATTGGCCATATATATATCATGATTATTATGATGATGTGCATTGATCTTGGTGGTGGTGGTGGCAAAAATGCAAAAGCAAGAATGATTGCATCAATGATATATGTCATCATCATCATATGATATGGAAAACCAATTAATCAGTCAATCATTTATTACGAGAACATGACAACGTGAAGGCAACAATTTATAAACATGTGAGCTTCTGTATAATTTTTGATAAAATAAAATAATTTACTCAATGCAATGCATATCAAATAAGATGTTTCAGCTTTTTATTAAATTACATATTATTGTACAGCAGAATATTATAAATTTTTATAATACATTGACAAGGTGAAAGAAGAAACTATACATGTAGCTAGTTATTCTGCTGTTTTAAATTCATTTATATATTGGCAGCATGTATTGAAAATNTACAGCAGAATATTATAAATTTTTATAATACATTGACAAGGTGAAAGAAGAAACTATACATGTAGCTAGTTATTCTGCTGTTTTAAATTCATTTATATATTGGCAGCATGTATTGAAAATATTGGGTATACCCTGTGTCGTCGTCGTTGGCTTTTGCTGACGCTATCCTTTGTAGAGTGCAACTAGCTCTTTCTCTGGATTCTGGACAAAAGTGCTACAAAGTAAGAAATTTCTTGTTCCAAGCCCATATTATTGCATGAAAAAAGGGACATTCAGCTACTATCTCCGATCCAAATTTGTACAAAAAGGGAAGTTTAAAAAAAAGTGACTCAAGTAACAAAGCAAAAGATGCTGGGTGGTGGTAGACTAGAGGAAAAAATGTTGAAAGAAACTCGACAGTAGTTGCTGAACGACTCTTTTGGTATACACAAGAAGCAGCAGCAGCTTTGATGTGGAAATACATATGCATACCTATAACCCAAAAGTTTTTATCCAAGTATGTACATATTTTTCTTGTTCATACATTATACATACTTGGATATATATATAAACATACCACCATCTCCACCGTTCTTATTGCGTAATACAAAGACACACTGTTCTCTATCAAGCATACATAATACAAAAAAAGAGACAATATTATAAACTAAGTACATATAAGAAAGTTTCATGCTTCAATTCTCAATGATCTGAGATAGATGATATTTTTCCCAAACGCTTTTTTTAGCAAGAGAGAGAGAGAAGAGGTAAGCTCTCTGTGGGAAATTGAAGAAAATTGTGTGAGAGAGAGAGAGAGTAGAGCTAGTATACTCTTTTCCATTTATTTTGTGTGCGTTGTTGGGTAGGAAGTTGAGGGCAACGCAAAACGGTGACGTCTTCCCAGCTGCGTCCAATCACTGGCTTTGTAGCGAACCACCTTGCGCTCTTTTGCTCAGCCCCAAAATCATTGCCGTACCACATTGGGCTAACCCTTTTCCATGCAAAGGCAGAAACCCGCTCATATCTCCAACATGTAAGTACATAGAAAACCAGACCAGTATAAAAAAAAATACAGCAGCAGCCGTAGCAGTAGCAATAGCAGCAGTTGTTGATTCCATACAAAGTAAAGATGGGAATATACAGACATTGTAATAATCAAGTATTCGCTAGTTTCTCTGCCTGGTGCTGGCACTGGATTTCTACTAGCTTGTTGAGAATAAGCTTTTAACAAAGCGAATATCCAACATACCTACATACATGAACAAAGCAGTAGTGAACTTGATGGTGGTGGTGGTGGATTTGATCAAATAATACTACTCCGCCGTCTGAGATAGACCATTCGTCTACACACATTCGCAAAGAGAGTGAGTGAAACAAGTATCCTACTGTGTATTATGTGTGTTCATAATGTATGTACACAAAAACATATACCTATATATACTGCATGATTTTGTTTCAGAAGAACATGTAACAAAGTTTTACTTCGGTGGTGCTGGTATGGCTGTTATGTAGTAGGGTAGAAGGATGGAGCTCTGCTGAACACAACCGACCGTACTCTTCTCGGTGTACTGAGAGCGACCCATAGTGACAACTCTCCAAGGCTTTTTCTGCCTCTCTTCTCTTCTGACTCCAATCGACTCAAATCTCTATATATTTTTTATACCCTAATGTACCACAGGCAAAATGTGCCAGTTTGAAAGATTAGTTTTTTTCTCTCTTTCAATCTCTGGTTATTATATATTTTTTAAACTAATCTCTTGCGTATGTTATATAGGTACATGTTTTTTTTGACGTAATGTACCACCAAGTATTTGCATACAGCATAAAAATTAAAGTTTAATTCATCTTTTTTTTGTTGCATGCAAACAAGCAAGTAAAGCATCAAGATATAGTCATCATTTATATTGCTCATCCCAAAACCACACACAAAAAAATATTATTATTATTATTTTCAACAACAACTAAACTTTTAACTAGCTTTAACATGTCGTATGAATGCAATGAATGACTTTACTTATTCAAATCACATAATGTGTTTTTTTTTTGTTATTTTATAAATCATGCATGATGCATGTATATGAAATATGAATATGAATTATCATCCCAATTATTTTCTTTGTGTGAGCTGACGACTTTGAGTTGAAGTGTTTGAGAAAAGAAATAAAAGTTCCAGACAAATTTTTTTTCTTCACGTTCTTTGCACAAAAAAGAGCATTTATAAGCGGAGCTATTCTTGTCATAATGTATTTAATAATAAAAATATTGCGGGATATGAATGATACGATGACAGACACACAAGTAGATTTAATAAGATACGTAATACCTAATGTGTTGACCGCTGGTAAATGAGCAGAGGGAGAGAGAGAGAGCACAAGGACAAGTAGTAGTAATATTTTTAGCTGCCATGTAAGTATTATTATGCATGTATTTCATCTTTGTAAATTGATATCGTGTAAATCGCGTAGACATAATACACCAATAAAAAATGAATGTGCTACTCCACGCAAATAACATGCGTATTGATGGTTATGATTATTGCACAGCCTTTTTTACAAAAATTTTTTGATATATTTCTTTGACACTATTTTTATTTTTATGCATTTTCTAGAAATGATTTAGAGACAGATACGGGTATTGTTGAATGTAAGATATATGGAACTTGTGCATATAATAATATGACTTTAGGTATCATTTCGTAACTTGTTTTTTCTTCCTTTTCATCATATCATTATTACAAAGCAAAGAAAGGAAGTAGAAGTAATATTGCCACAAATAAATTTCCGTTGTTACTTCAGATTCCTTA
>JAHZNC010003172.1:0-10596 GCA_027744095.1 Zhuqinia jingwanae
CTTCTGTATTCCTCAACGAGTCAATGAGCATCTCAATTGGGCTGTTGCTGACGACAGCTACTGAGCTACGTAATAATTAACAAAGAATGAAAACTTTCCTGCACTTGTGCATGTTAGTCGATTTGCTTATTATTACATTCACTCACCCATATAACTAGATTTCGTATACATTAATAACACACATCAAACCTGATGGTCATATCAATTAAATGACTATAAATTGCTATATTACTCCATACAATAATTATATTTTGTTGACAAATGAACCATTTTAAACAAATTACAAAACTTATGATGCTACAGAACAACATGCAGGAGCAGCAGGGGCATTCCACTTAATCTTCAAAACAATTTGCATCTTTGTAATTTGGAAACATAAAAAGAAAATATAGGTGGTCACACATTCACAAATTAATTAATAAAATTGCTAACTGTTTATTGCAACCAATGAGGAAAGTTGTGACGGAGTTTTTTTTAATGTGGAAGCAAATAAATAAATAGTAAAAAGCTCCACCAGGGGAAAAGACGTCTCATGACTGCACCAAATTAGGTATACATACATACATACATACATACATGGGTATATTAAACATTAATCTATATTACATATATTAGTAGTGTATCTGTATTATAAAGAGATACCGATTCACTAAACCCTTTGAGCCATTTTTATTGCAAAAATAATGTGAACGTTAAAAAATAAAACTTTCGAATGACACAATGAAAAGCTTACAAACTACAGATATTATATCATATAAGTCTATCTTAAATGCATTTATATATATACATACCTACATGGCACGCCAAAGACGAATAAAAAAAGTCACAAAATGTGCGGTGTAGGCTTTTTCTCGCAAACACTTTTTTAAAGTAGGAACTCATTCATTGTAATAAACACACATAAATACATATAGCATTATATTTCTATAGAGTTGCTGCACTTAGCCCACACATTATTCTCTTTTAATATGCTACCTTTGTATAACAAAGGAAACTGTGCTCTTGGGAGTCTTCAATCAGCTTCGAAGTACTCGGGGAACTCGCTTTATTACAATTAAAAGACAAGTAGTAGTGTAGTGCACTGTATATTTATTATTCCTTTTTTTGCAATGATGATGATAATGAAGATGATCATGATAATGATATAAAAAAGTTCTTACAAGAAAGAAGACCAACTTTAAATCAAATTGTAGTCAACATGCTCTTGCTTTTACTTTTCTTGCTTTGTTGCATGAAAAATAATATTGACCATTGTTTTGAGTTCCATCTCACCTTCACTTTCCAAAAACATTCTTTCTTGAGAAAAGTTGTTGTTTCTGCTGTTTCACACAAACAACATCTCTGTCTCTCTGTCTCTCTCTCTGAGGATTCATAATTTTGCATTTAGATATTTGAGCCCAATTTATTTACAACTTTATTCCTATTTCATATTATTCGTAAATTTACAATAAATACACAAGTAAGCGTTATGTTTACGGGCTTCTTAAGTATAGTATACATAATACAGTACGATATATGAATGTACTCGTTTTCTCCTAAGCAAACCACACACCAGACAAAAAAAACAACTGCACATTATTTCCCAGGGTTTATCATGTAAAGCCCTAAGCGTAACTATTTCAGTAAAATAAAAGACAAATGTAAGGTAGTTTATTATGATGCTGTCCAGAAAAGAACATGGCACTAGAAACAAGTCTTTGTTTTCTGGTCCTTAAGTAGGCACGTATTTATGTGTATGTATCGCCCTTCTAAAGAACATATATATTCATATTATATTGCGCTTGCTAGTTTGCTTTGCAATGCAAAGGGACGCCTTGAAAATCGCTAAGAAAAAGGCAACCAGAAATACAGCCTCCAACATATATTTTTTTCTCGTGTTTTTTTAAATGTTTCCCGGTCCCGGTGCAGAAATTGTATCTCTAAACATTAGTTTATAAAACTAGATGTTGAAGTAAGTGGCCACGATGCAAGTTGCATGTCATTTTTTCCGCTGTTTCTCATAAAATGTTGAATATAACGCAGTGCCATGGAAAATTTTATCTACGATTCATATACTTTTTTAAAAATGTTTTATTCAAATGATATTAAACTTATTTACATGATATTGTATATTTTCCTTGTCCGCGGGACTGTATTCGACATAATACTTTTTTTATCCTTATATAAAACATGATGGAAACAAGGGGTCTAGGGTAATTTCTGGTTAACAATTCCTTGGTGGTCGATTCCTGGAGTGAAATTCTTTACAAAGGACAATTCCTCGCCAATGAAAATTTATTTGAGACCACACCATCATCATCGTCGTAATAATACCTACCATCGTAGTATGATAACCACCACGCGGTGTTCATGATATTGCTAGTTTGCAAGGTATTTTTATTGCAAGGAATTTTCATTACAAGGAATTGTCCTTGTAAGAAGTTTCCCCCCGGAATCGACCCCTAAGGAATTGTTGGCCAGAAATAATGCGGCTCCCGGAAACAAGAATGCCACATGTCAGCCTATTTTTTTAATTCTTTTTTTTTCAAAATTGTGCTTCTTGTTTTTCTCTCTGTATACATGCATGTGACCATGTGCTACTCGAGTACGCACAAAATGTGTACAAAAAAGTATGTCACAAAGTTGCCATCTTTTTCCTTTCATGGGCCATTTTGGTTTCAGTAAAAACCCGTTTTAACAGTAGTAATATATGCTGTGCTGCATCGTGTGTCTTATTTTCCCCGTCTGGGCTGTCTGGAATATCTATGCCTGAATAACATAAGGTCCCAGTTTATTTCCAGAATTAAATTAAATTTTTTTTTAAACAAGTTGTAAAGTAAATGTGGTCAAGATAGAGTTCAAAGGAGAGGGTCGTTTCAACTCGCATTTGTTCCACTAATAGGCCTAACATTAAAGTGTAGGTTTATTTCATGTAAATGTACTACGTGGTAAAAGCTTACCTCCTGACCTTGAAATATGTATTTCATTAAAGAGAACACGAACAAACGTACATGACAATTATATTATTGATATTGATGCATCATGTTCCCTTTTAAAGATCGTCTGGGTAATTTTCATGGAGACATACTGATTATCATCATCACAGCAAGATTTCTAGAATCATTGCTGATTAATTATACTGTGTACCATTAATAGTTAATTATGTCCTTTGCGGGACCCTTCCTATACCTTTAATTTGTGTAGAATTTAATTATTAGTAATAATTAAATTCTACACAAATACGTACACAGATACACAGATACGTAATAATTTATTACGTATCTGTGTAACAGCTATATTATTGGCTTTGGTAAGGTTGTCTGTCCGTCCGTCTGTCACCACGATATCTTCAGCACGGTGTATTCAAATGCCTTATTGATTCGCCACATCTCATCCGGAGTTTTGGGGAAAAGTTTCTATACCTTTATCGATGAAAAGAGGGACGTATCATTTGATTCGCTTACATCTACGCATTTACAGCTTTATTTTACTTAGTGCTGCTATATAAAATTCCAGTGAAAGTTGACAAACTCTCAGGAGTACAACACACAGTATGTATAAATTGTGGTGCTGGTGGAACTGAGGGAATTAAATTACCAAAAATGAAACCAGACATTCATTTGTACGTAAACATATAGTCAATGTGAAACTAGCAGATGAAGAGTAGAATTGTGCGAGAAAAAAAACTTGCCATTTCATTCACTCGTCACACGTCATAAATGTACTACTCAATGTTGTGTGGCTGTGTTTATAGTCTCGCTGTAGAATAAACAATCCAATTTACAATGATCCGAATGACCACTCTGCTCCTGAAACTTGCCTATATGTATGTATTTTTTTAAACTTAACTTAACGCGTTAATGCAACCTTCATTTACGACATCGCCCATGACAACACACATCTGTTCTACAATTTAAAATCTCAGCTTCTAAGGGCTAATAGTACGTAAACCACATGGTGTCAGTCGCCAATTGTTATTTGCGTGCGTATGTTCTGTAAAGCAATTAATTACAAAAAATTATATGGCTATCTAGCAGTATTGATCCCTCTTATGCATCTTTTTGAAAATCGATTTTGTTCGATAGACAATGTACCTAAAATTTCTCTTACGTACACTATGGTTTGTTTGTTTAATATCAATATCAACAAAAAAATATTATGTAAATTTAAGCAGTTACGTGACTTGTAATCGATGCAATTTCTGAGGTATTTCTAAACATTCCCTGGTGTTTGTTCAAAATCTCATAAATGCTAATGCTTGCATCAACCCAAGAAAGTTGACTCCCACTTGTTGTAGAGGATATTGCCCTCCTTTTTTTCTTGCAATAAAACAAGTCAGGTCACTCATTTCCTAGTCAAATCTTCTGATAAACAATTAAAAAAAGGTACACATGTCTCGAACTGGTCGTACTCATATGAATAACGCAAAATTGCAGCGTGAAATTTCAAGGAAAAAGAATTTTCACCGGAACAAAGAATGTCATTACCAAAATATATTTATTTCTTCCTGATGTGGTCTAAATTGAATGCATCTAGGCGGGAGGTCAATTAAGTATAGTATGACTGTAATGGGCTTTCAATGTCTTCATTCAACCACTTATACTCCGTAATGAATGGGCTGACAGGGGTAAAAATAGCCCAATTTTTCCCTCCTTGTGTCCAGTGTGACTTGCTTCCCAGATTTTCCTACATAGTCCAGGTCTAGGTGTATATTCGTGTGCACTGCGGAGAGAGAATCTTTGTATATGTAGGTACATGATATGGATGGAGTGGATTGCCTGACTTTACTATTTCCCTCTCACTTGCTCTGTTGTTACCTTCTACAATTTTTCCACATGAATTAAAAGCTTTTGTGTGTCAATAGCACTCCTCAATCTCTCTCTCTCTGGTCCTGTAGCAGACGGCACGAGAATGTCTGTGGATATAAATTTCCCCACCCCAAGAAGGTGTAATAAATTGAGTGAAAAATATTGCTTATTTTTATTTATTGCTGATTGAAAACTATAGTTTTTCTGCGCCCGATTTTCTAGGTAATTCTTGCATCGGTGTTTAATGAATGGAACTGAGAAACGTATAGTCAGGGAAATAATTATACAAAGTTAAAAATCTAGGAAATAGTTATGAACATGATGAATAGCCCTATTTACATAATATATACATACCTAAGTAGACCTTTGCTCCTGTACGAAACGAAAGAGTTGTGATTGTTCAAATATTTATGATACTAGATAATAATAGTTTATTTTATGTCTAGTCAGTCATATGCAACATAAAGTTGAAAGTAGGTAATATGCTCTAAATTTCAAGGAAGAAAAACGAATGCTCTTTTTAACAAAGATAAATTTTGTAAAAAAAAATATTTGAATGCTCATATTTGCCTGTGAAGGTAAAACAACAAAGGAATTTTTTTTGCACGTATTTTTCTCCATTAAGATTAGTTAAAAAATACTAAAAGCATAGTAAAAAGAAAAGGAAATCAGCTACCTTTCGTTTCCTTTTTGTAGGGATGACTGTCTCGAATGCAAAAAACAACATTTGCATGTATTGATTGAGGATTTAATGCCTTACCCTGTTACCACAAAAATCCCCGGTTGTCTTTCAGAAGATGATATCTGAATACTACGTATTTTGCTACTTTATTAAGTCAGTTGTGTGTCTGCTTGTTTTTATTTTTAAAAAATTATATTGTGTGTATAAGTGGATTTTTTTTCTCGAAAAAAAAAAAATCTCGTTGATTTGATTTTCGAGTTTTCTTTCTTTAAACCTCCCACCCCATTCTTCTGGTTTCTAATTATTCCATTCCCTGAAAAGTAATGAAAGGAAAGACTTGAGTTTCCAGATATGAATTTTTTTTGTATTTCATCGGAATAATAGTTATAATGAATGTTAATTTCTATGTAACTTACGTATTCAACAATATAATGTAAAAGTTCCTATAAATCTGTAATGTGTATTTTGTTCTTTTTCCAGACAATGAATGGAGATTCGGGCGAATAATTTGCGAGCCTGTGTTTGGATTGCTGCAGTAGTTATAACAAGTCCGCCAATTTTTGGATGGTAAGTTGATAAAGATGATGATGACGATGAATAAAAATAATAATACTTCGTTTAAATTATTAGTTAAATACATTACTACTACAGTTTCCTAATGTTGTACAAAATATTATATGATATATTCATTGGTATTTATATTGTATTCATTCATATCTATCTATTCATTCAGTAATTTTCTCAAAACGAATTTCAATAAACAAAAATATGAGTGGCTGTTGATCTATAAATTTGGCTTCCAATGAACTTTCAAAGTATGGGAAATATCAACTCGCCAAATGGTTATAAATTGGCAGTAAAAACATATGGCCGTTTAAACAAATATTATTATGCATTTATTCGCTACGTCGATTGTTATTAGGCCTGTACGCTAAGGCTCTATACGAAGGAAAAAATGGACGCTCTTTTCTTGTCCATTCAAATGGTCATTGAAGTAGTTGATGGTGAAGGACTCTTCCAGAAAGTTAAGTGGGTAATTTGAAAGGACTGGTAAGATGGCAAAAAAATGGAAGTGTGATGGTAATTGCAGTAAATTAAGTGGGAAAACTTGAGGCAACAGTAATTGTTGTACAAGACATCCTTCCAGTTCCACTTCAGTCATCTTCAAGCCAACAGAAAATAGTCTAAGAAGCAAGTAAACAAAAAAAGAAGAAAATATCTTCATAGTATTTTCTCAACCTTCTGCAATTTTATTTTGCTATTTGCCTACTGAGCTGAGGCAGGCAGGCAGAGGAATGACATTACTTATTTTGCTGAAACAGTTACGCTTATGTTATGCTTTTCCCCTTGGGGCTTTAAATGATAAACCCTGCAAAATAATGTGCAGTTTTTTATGTCTGATGTAGGGTTTGCTTTGGAGAAAACGAGTACATACGTATACATCAATGGCTGGGCTAAGTTTGCAAAGTTCAAAGTTAAAATTTTCCGACAGAAGCAAAGTGCATTGTTTTACCAACATATGTACACACACATTCCTATGCAATGCATATCAAAGAACATTCAATCCCTTTTGCCATGAAATCAATACTCCCAAAAAACTCAAAAGGCACAAGGAACATAATATGTACATATGTAGGTACATACTACCCTCAATGATATCATTTGTCAAGTTCAAATTGCAAAATTAGTTGACCTTTTTCTGTCATTGTTGTTGTGTTGTTGTAAAAGAAGGCCGTACCCTTTTAGGGTAATTATATGTACAAAAAGTAGTTTTGCTAATTCCTTGGAAATTTGAACGCTTCTTGACTCTACTTCACATCGCTGCTCATGCTTCTCAAAATAAAAACCTCTTTCGGATCACTCACACAATATGCTCTTGAGTTTGAGTTGAAATAGGGCGCAAATTTATTTTTGGGAGATATACTGCTAGTTGAGTGGAAGGTGGTGGTTATTGGTTATTTTATTATGAACACGAATGCGATTGAATTTCAAAGATCTCTCAAAACTACTCCAGTTACATAAAACCAGAGGTTATACCTACGTACTCTTTTGTGTCTTGACGTGGGTCTCAAGTCAAGTTTTCCAAATGCAAAGGAGTACTCTGCTGATGGGTTGACAATATAAAGATTTACTAGTGACATACACATCCTTCAATGAGTCATTGAATTTTCTATTCGCTTTTTTTCTCAAAAAGAAAAGTTCAATAATGCGAATAAGTTTAAGTCATTAGGGATACGTGCGCATGAATAAATTCTGTTTTGTGTGCTGTATTCCTCATTTTTGTTTGCATTGAGATAAAATTTGGATATTGCCTTTGTTAATGCACTGTACACAAGGAACTTTGTTTTCCTTTTCACGGCTATATACTTTTCCTCGACTTTTTCTTTAAAACGGCTCCCATCAACAAAAGTAAAATCTTAACTAAAAAAATTTGTATTCTATGTCCGTAAAAATATTTGTGTCACGGACTATTTAAAAAAATACAACAATGAACTGAAATTGTAGTATCTTTACGATTTGGATTTGAATATGTATGTATATACAATGCAAACTAAACATGATAAAAAAAGAGTATTTTATTTTCATGTTTCGAACCTCAGGAGAAATGTCAGAGTTGTGTTTTGTTACATGATAATTTTTGTCGCATTGCATCATTAAAACTTTTTTACCCGTGGTTTTACAATCTGTATACATAGTTCAGCGGTTAAGGTGAAGTGGTCGTAGGTTTTGTGGAAAATACTGCTGATACACATACAATATAATATATAATAATAAATAATAGTACATTTACATGTTTCTACGAGTACTTATCACATCATCATCAACTAAAGTCCGTGATGATGCAGCCCTCTCAGCAGTTGGCTGCTAAAAAGTAGATTAGCAGGTTCGAAGCTACATACATGTTGAAGAGTTTAGTTGGAGGAGAAAAGCTTAATAGCAATAATTATTACAGGTAGATGACACATGCCATTTCATTTAAAGATTAAACACCCAGTATCATCCTTGAATGTGAATTGTGAATAGGCATCTCCCGCAGTCCTTAGCTACGAAAACGAAAATACCATTAATTTCTTCATAAACAAAGAATTTATGTATGCATTTGACATTTATGTGCAGCAGATATTTTATATTGCTGATAGTAATACTGACACAATCCTGTTGGGATTTCTAATATTTTCGGTCTCAATTACAAAAACATAACAACATTGCTGGAATGTGGTGAGTGGTGACATGGATATGATGATGATGATAGTCTCATCCTATTCATTCAACTCCGTGCTTGTTGTTGTGTTCTCCATTTCCGTTTTTCATCCTAGATTTTCTAATTACAATTATTATGAAATTGGTTAGTAGTTGCCAATGCCCAACACAATTCTTGTAATAAAATAATGTAGTAACATTTTACTTATAAACCATAAATATACTGCGAGTAAAAGACTCCTTATGAGCCTAATGAAATGAATGACATTCAAAAGGTGCATTGTTAATACAACAACGGCTTCACATCAGAAACATATTTATTAGCATTTTGGCCTTTCCTCAATGTGTGTTTAATTTACGGTGTGAATTGCGAAGCTATTGAAGCATAGAGGAATGTATATACAGAGCTAAACTTAGCTGCATATATCTATTCATCTATTCGTAGTGAAGGATATTATTTTTTTATTACAAAAATTCCCCAAATATATTATTTTGATGCTCCATTTGACGCACAGATGAAAGGTGCCAGAGTGCTATATAGTTTGTTATGTACCCAAGTAAACTTACTATATTTTTATAAGCCAATAGTTAATAAGTAACAATAGTAACAAGGGGAAAACCGTCAAGCGAAAGATTTTCAGCTTTCTGCTCTATCATTCACCCTTCGTCAGTTTCTTTTTTCCACTTTAAAACGAAAATCCATTTCATATGCATAGTTGTCAAGATGTACATGACATTGNAAACTTACTATATTTTTATAAGCCAATAGTTAATAAGTAACAATAGTAACAAGGGGAAAACCGTCAAGCGAAAGATTTTCAGCTTTCTGCTCTATCATTCACCCTTCGTCAGTTTCTTTTTTCCACTTTAAAACGAAAATCCATTTCATATGCATAGTTGTCAAGATGTACATGACATTGCGTGCGGATACGTGCTTGTTCATTCTGCGTAGGATAGTTGTAGGTATTTCAATGGATGACTTTTACCAGATATCTCTATCTACGTATCTCTCCCTCCCTCTTTGTAAGTATTAGTGTTAAAGATTCTATTGGTTGAGTAATATCCTTCACTGTTCACTTGGCTGCCTTTTTATATGACCATTCCAAATAGACATACAGCATTCATACTTGTCAAATAGAAATAGAAATCAGGACAAGTGGTTGGTCGCATATTATGTACATAATGTGATAGATAGTAGATTCCATCCGTAAAAAAAATAAAGAAAAAAGCATTCCTTGTAAATACCCACCTACACATATTTCGCAAAATGTCCAATCTTATCAATCATTCTGTCTGTCTATATCCAACTATTCAACGCGACATTTCTTCCGATATTTTTTATTATTTCAGGGTTCTATGTATTCATTTTCCTTCCAAAAGAGGAGTCTACAAACACTATATATATGTTTTTTGTTGTTAAAAAGAAAGACATGAGAGGAAATGTGTATGTGTAAAAGGAAAATCGAGACAAGTTGCAAGTATCATCATCATTTTGGATAGGCTTTTACTTATATACCTACTAGGAACATGTCCTTGTACACATTTTTTGTCCAATTCAATTCTACCAATGCTAACATATTATCTGCCTTTTATTCACCAGGTAACAAATTCATTGTGTAAACTTGGTATACTTATGTATAATGTATAAAAAGCAAGCCAAACAAGTGTACATTACTGATTGATGCTCATCTTCTTCTAATGTTCAACTCTCTCATATAAGTAGGCTTGAATGGGAACACCTAGTAAATAGGCATACTTAAGTATTATTATTATTACATACATATCATCATGTAGGTTGATAGAAAGTGGAATAGAGGTAGAATATTATGTATGTATGTACAATATATATACATATATATAAAGGAAAGTCCTTTGCAAAAGTAGTCAGATGATGATGATGATGATTTCTATGATTCGCTTGTGATG
>JAHZNC010003173.1:0-12771 GCA_027744095.1 Zhuqinia jingwanae
AGAGCCATAAACAACCATCAATACCATCATCATATACCTATACAGTCATAAAGTCATAATCATTTTTCAATGTTTTCCGAACAATTATGTATGATGCTTTCCTTCTCTCTCTCTCTCTCTCTCTCTCTCTCTCTCTCTCTCTCTCTCTCTGGTATAAGGGGTAACTTGTAATACAACGCTGACAACATGTTGGAGCATCAAATGCAAAAAATCTGGTTGATTATTGTCATAAAACTGAATTTTTTGAGGCGTACATATGTAGAAATGGGAATTGATGATGGCACAAGACAAGACACGTTCGGCATAATAACATTTTTACCTTTTACAATCACGTCTGTCTATGTATATCAGCTTACATCATTACCACGCTTACACGTAAAATTTTATTTTTTTATTTGTGATAATAATGAATGCCAACAGCAGCAGAAAAGCAACATCAGCAGTCATCTTAAAAATATTCAGCTGAACTAAACAATAATCCCTTTTTTCTTGTCTCACCGTACGAATAAGAAGGGATTTTAAGTATTTTAACGGTCAATCATTTTTTATTAACAGCCCGCAATGCACGACGACGAAATCAAAGAAATTCTTGTCTATGACAAAACAAATTTTTTTTTTGCACCTGGCAATAATACATATAATTGTCAAGCTTTACAAATTAGTCTCGGACATGGCGTTTTTTCTCGCTACTTTGTATTCACTTCCTGAAAAACATTTCTCTTATTTTCACCTTCAATTTTCAACCCGAGAGTGGAGAGAATAAAAAGGAATACATTTTCATCTCATTCTTTTACAATTTATTTGTTTCGACATTTTTTCTCTGAAATCTTGCACTCTCATTTTCGTCGTGAATCATCTAAAAAAATACGAACCTCTCTGCCAAAAAATTGTAATCACAATCAGCAAAATAATTTTTTTTCCAAAGGATTCTATACAGTACAAACAATGTACATGCGTAGGTATATTATACAATAACATGTAAGCTTCCTTGTTGCACGCAGTAGGTGGTATATGTATTTTTTTTATATAGCATAGCGCATAGAACCATTTTCACATCATGGCTTTCTTGAAAGAAGCAAACAGGTATTTACATAATCATTTGTCTATTCGTCCCGAACTAAAGCTTTCCCAGGAATATTAGCTACGGTGAACTGACAAAAAGGTACAAGAAAAGAGAATTAGAATTAGTACATTTGTACATGCAACAAACAAAGCAGGAACAACAAAACAGGATAATAATAATATTATGTAACATTCAATAACATATATTATGCAGGCTTGGAGTTGAAATAATAAAATGAGTGAGAGTGAGAATGTGAATTTGGATATATTTTTTTGGGGTTCTGCCTTCTCTTCTGGTTTGTATTTTTTTTGTCAGCAAGAATTGTCCATACATAAAATATAAATAAATGTAAGTATACCTAATATAAGCCTGTTGCATTTTTCATCTTCTTTTTTTTAATCGAAAAAAAATTCCTCATGATGAAAAATAGACCCAGAAAAAAGATTCAAATTGAACTTGTTCTTTTTTTATGCTGTCTTCTTCTAGTAAAGGGCTACTAACAAAAAAAATCAGATTTCTTTTGAATTCCTCCCTCACATCACAGCAAAGTTGCTTTTGTTAGATAATTATTACTAGCGACGAAGCAAGTTTTGCAAGGTTGATGAAAGGAAGAGAGAGAAGGTATGCGACGAACAAAACAAGTAGCAACGCATGGAAGTTCTTGTCTTCTGGTAAAGAATTTATGTTATCCTTGCATATCATCATGTGGTGTAGTGTGGTTGTTTGTGGATATATTTACAATTCACTAATAGCACTTTTACATATAAATATGCCTGTTCTCTCCACATAAAAGATGGCAAACAAAGATGAAAAAAGACTCCCTGCCATGTGGTGTAGTGTGGTTGTTTGTGGATATATTTACAATTCACTAATAGCACTTTTACATATAAATATGCCTGTTCTCTCCACATAAAAGATGGCAAACAAAGATGAAGAAAGACTCCCTGCCTCTATGTGTGCCGGCTTTTTTATACTGGGGATGATGTGGATGTTTGTGTGAAAATGTTTTCGCTTCTGAAATGAAACGACAGTCCAACCAAATTTTTTTTTTCTGTCATTAGTAAACTTAATGATCTCTGCGCACTGGACTCTGACTCAGGCTCTCTGATGACTGAATAAGTTTATGTATAGGGATATGCGTTTCATGATGATGACGATCCTGATCATGGTTTTGAACATGTGTTTTTTTTCCTTATGAGTTGAGTAAGCAGTCGAATGATAAGGTATTGCATCTTTATTATCATCAGCATCATTTGTTTTGGTAATGGTATCATTGCTCATTGTGAACTTGAGAGATGCTTTTTTGCACATTTTCCAACACGAGCGTATTTCATTTCATACCACTATACACTGTACAAGTATCATTATTATTATTATTATTATATATTTGAGCTGAGACCCACTGCTGGTGAGAATGTGAGAAGAGGAAAAATGACTTGTCGTGAAAGGGAGCTCATCTTGAGAAGACCAAAAAAGCTTTTACGCTTGGACCTTTTCTATTTCTTGCTATATACATATTATGTTGTATGTGAGCATGTATATTATATACCTATATAGATATTAGTTGTTTTGAAACTCATTTTTTCGCAAAGTTATTTATCATCAACTTGTTGGCAACAAAAACTATACTATTTGAATGCGTCGTGAAAAGGAATGTGGTCACTTTTTAAAAGTTTTCTTCTTCTCTCTCTCTCTCAATGCCTTGAAATTTTTCAAAAGTATATACATAGCATACTGGGATAGAGAATGAGTCGTATGGGCGGAACTACCAAGTTATTAGGAGCTACAAATATTTTCCTTTCATTCATCAAATATCGGACAGATAAACAGACTTGTAAAAAATTGAACAAATTCTTTTTTCCCTGAGCTACGCATTTAATGTAATACGTATTTCACGTCGTCTCGTATAGGTAAGTCCATTTGCATTCATACGGAGGAAACGAACATTCGAACATTCACCCAAACTCCTTCTTCAATTTACAAACTTACAACATATGCAACCAAAACCCAAATGTAGCTACTTGCACAAAGTTAAAGTTTGAAAGGAAACCTTTAAAATTTAGTTTAATTTGAATACATAGCATACTGGGATAGAGAATGAGTCGTATGGGCGGAACTACCAAGTTATTAGGAGCTACAAATATTTTCCTTTCATTCATCAAATATCGGACAGATAAACAGACTTGTAAACAAATTGAACAAATTCTTTTTTCCCTGAGCTACGCATTTAATGTAATACGTATTTCACGTCGTCTCGTATAGGTACGTCCATTTGCATTCATACGAAGGAAGCGAACATTCACCCAAACTCCTTCTTCAATTTACAAACTTACAACATATTATGCAACCAAAACCCAAATGTAGCTACTTGCACAAAGTTAAAGTTTGAAAGGAAACCTTTAAAATTTAGTTTAATTTGAATATTCCCTCCCAAGTTTCCTTGTGCTCAGCAGAGAAAGAAAACTTTATTTTTTGATCAAAGGGTTTAAATTACTTATTACACGAGAAATCCAGGTCTCGCGGTGTATACTTAATATTTACAGCAGCATGACTTGGAACTTGGAAAATGTATTTTGTACGCAAAATGAATAGCATTAATTTAAACAAGCATATTTTATGTATTACTTCTGCACCAAAAGTTTTCAAATGTTCTTAATGAATACACCAAGCTCCCTGTATGTGTAAAACAAATTAGTGGAGAGATGCTCTTCTTACTCTTTAATAGTCCGATATTCACCTTCACAGAATTCCAGAGAATGGATGTTAACTTTTTATTACAAGCGACACATATAATACCGCACGTAATAACCATGAGGTTTGCTGTCCTTCTTTACACTTTATACTATAGATTTTGTGCTTTGTAATTAAATGACAACGTGTTTGCCATATAAACCTCTTTCTGGAATGTATTACTTCTGCACCAAAAGTTTTCAAATGTTCTTAATGAATACACCAAGCTCCCTATATGTGTAAAACAAATTAGTGGAGAGATGCTCTTCTTACTCTTTAATAATCCGATATTCACCTTCACAGAATTCCAGTGAATGGATGTTAACTTTTTACTGCAATCGACACATATAATACCGCAAGTAATAACCATGAGGTTTGCTGTCCTTCTTTACACTTTATACTATAGATTTTGTGCTTTGTAATTAAATGACAACGTGTTTGCCATATAAACCTCTTTCTGGAAACTCACACTAACAGGTATACTGCTACTACCAGTTACCTACTCTAATTTATTCCCTTCGTTATTTGAGCAACAGCAACAAAGCAGCGAGTAATGTTATAATAATAACACCTACTCACTTGACTATTCACTTCTGTTCCTATCCTAACAAAAAGGTTTTTTTTTAAAACATTTTTGATTCTCAGTCAAATTGAATTTATTCTTTTATTATGAAGTTTTATTGAAAGAGATCGAAAGTGATTTTCCGCTAAATGGATTGCTAAAGTTGCTTCGTAACGCATTCTAATGGGATATGTACATACATATGTACATACGTTTAGGTACTACAATACTGCAATATACCGTATTTATTTATCAACTAAGTAAATGCACAAGCCATCATAATATATATTTTGTGCACGTCAATGTGTTTTAGCCTCGCGTAAATAACTTTATAATACGTAAATCTGCTATTATGTGTATATGCTCATAAAAATATTGTTAAATAAGTATGGTTGGAGGAACTTTCATATAAGTAATGATGATTATGTGATCTTATACAATTTGCGCAATCATAAATTTACTTAAATGATTATTTCTTTAATTTAATCATTGTTGTTTTCTTGTTGGCTTTCAAAAGGCTTCTCTCAACTCAACAAACTTTATCATCTCCCCTTATCTCCTTCCACAATAAACAAACCATAACAGTGAGTAGTAATGCTGCTAATAAGTACACACACTTCTATCTATAACTACTTGTTGGTTTATATAAGCAATTAGTGCATTACATATGTACATGCTTATGCTTACATTCACACACAAAATAATAATATTATCAAAATTAAAATCATCTCTGTCTCCCTCTCTCTTTTGCTGCATACTATTCTCCTACATTTTTTTTTGTCTTGTAATAAGTATAAAAGGGCACTATCCTTCCTGGGAATTATTTATTAATGACTCCGCAGTGCTTTTGTTATAAATATGCAGTTATATACGGCGATACTAAATGTGTGTCTTCCAAACCGTAACATATGTGAGCAGTGTATTCTACATTATAATGATGCCATTATAATGGTAAAGATGACAGGCAGTTGGTAGTATATGGAACTTGCTGGCTTTGCCTAATAATAAAAGTTGCGTAGTAAAAAAAAAGCATGGCTCCCAGAGCAGTGTATTCTACATTATAATGATGCCATTATAATGGTAAAGATGACAGGCAGTTGGTAGTATATGGAACTTGCTGGCTTTGCCTAATAATAAAAGTTGCGTAGTAAAAAAAAAAGTATGGCTCCCACGCTAGCAGTTTTAAAAACACATAAAAACTTTGCACATTATATATATTTTCAGAAAAATGTATCTATCAAACTTTTAGGTTGTTTTTTTGGTACTACGCTAGTGTTATTGGTAGTGGTGTGTAGCTGGTCGTATGGCATGAGATATGTTGCGTCAATTGGGCATGCATTTCATTAGGTAATTTGCTGGCCAGTGCACCATGTTTTCCATGCTTCCGTAATCACTGAATGGCTTTTTTCCTCTCAGCCTGTTAAAAAAGTTCCTAGCAGCATCCCTCACACAAAATTATTAGTTCAATTACATACCGTTGCGTTGCAATATCGTATAATATTATATGCATTATGAAGTATGATGTGATTTAAGTCATTTGCCAAGAAGAGTTGAAAAATTGAAAAGAAAAGGGATTTTTATTGGCATGCAGAAAAAAAACATGTGTAAACTTTGAACGAATAACTTGTACTTTTCATGCAAACATAATCATAATGCAAACAACAATAAAACAAGCATAACTATATAAGCCATATATTACACAGCAGACACACACACACATGATGTACGACATGCAAGTTTCATATTTTATTATTATTATTATTATTATTTCATGATGAAATTTTCTATTTAAATGTCTGATAATACATATTTAATAAATCAGCGGGAAAATGAAAGGAGAAGGATAAGGGAAGTCTGTTGTTCGGTGGCCACAATTTCACAGCCTAATGACAGGGATATGTAGTAGCTCGGATGCGAATGTGATGATGAATATCAGCAGCAATGCCGTGCGGAACAGGAATATCAGGCATGCCATCATCATAATCATCATCAATCCATCCGTTGACGTGGGATCGCAATAATTTTGTCAGAAGAAGAGGAGAAGGAAAAGGAATTTTTTTCAGTTGTCATTTTTCATTGCACAGAACAAAATACCTACATAACATGAATACTAACATGACATCATCATGGTTTTTTGCGTTTTACTATCCATTCAATTTTCTTTTTTCTTTTTTGAAAATTCCAATTGATGAGAATGATGAGTCTCTGTGTGTGTTATTGTATGGTGATGTGATGTACAATTATTAGTAGTATTATTATTATTACAAGTTATGACACATGGAAAAGAAAGGTATGGCAAATTAAGCTTCTCTCTTCTTTTGATGATGATGTGATCTACTATATATACATGCATATATATACCACATACCAAATCTGTTAATGATTTTAATACAACCAGATTTGCATCCATATTTTCCACTCATCTAACAAAAGATAATAATATTTTGCTTATCACTATTATTACTTTATTTTATCTAAAAAAAATATTAACTTTTTTGGCTCTCTTTTGCTTGCTTTGCTCGTTGATGCTGCACCATGATAATAATAATCTCTGCATTGCATTGATGACTTCTTCCTTTTGAAGTAATAATTATAGACAACACACATATTATACTGTCAGATGGTCAATGTCCGGAGAAGTTGATTTGAAGAATTGACCTCACCAGCAGCAAAAGCAGTAGTCATCATCAGTCAGTCATCATCATCATTGTTAAGTTAAAAAACATCTTTTTTCATTATATTGTATAATATACATGCGTGCATATCTAGTGGCTTTGGCTTGAACGAATCTAAAATTATTCGAAGAAGAGGAGCCAATGAACAAAGAAAGTCCTTACGGCATTACGAATTGCGTGAGAGTTTTTTAGAAGATGAGGACCTACCAAAACGGCATATTATAACTTCACTATTTTATTGTGATGAATAATTTGTATGTATGCAGAAAAAAAAGAAGAAGAAGAAGGAAAAAATTCTCCCGTACAGTCAAATCCTAAGCCAGCTGCGCGCATTTTTACAAGGACTCATTGTGACTCTGTGACTCAACCGTTGAAGGAAATAATCGGAGATGAATCTTTTTTTTATATTCGAACCTGTAAAAAGTCTCTAGGGCCTTTGAACACCGTTGTCATCATCATCATGATCATTTTCATGTCAATTGTGAATTGGTTGAATCACAAAAAAAGACGATAACTTTTCATGGTTGCTTTATACTGTATACATATATAATGATAGGCATTAGGCATGTTTCTTTATAAGCGGCTGGATGCTCTTTTTGGAGGGTATTACAGGTTGGTTGATGGAAGTCGGTTTAGAAGAGAACGGGACATGGCATGTCATAAAACTCTTTACCTTTTTGTACTTGAAAAGATTTCTAGAGTCGTTCTCTTCAGTTGAGTTGTTTTCTACAAAAATGCGAATCTTTCGGAATCACAATTTAGTGCCCATTTCAAGATTCCATGGTCGGTAACAAAAGATCATATAATATGATGATATTTTCCCTGGCACTCAATGTGAATAGGTATGTGAATTAATACGTCTCTTCACTTTCTATATACTCAGACAAGTACACCCATGTATTTATAGGTATGTACATTATGCAGTCGAATTTATGAAATGATATGGTTTATTCACCTGCCTTCTATTCACTTACAAAAATACGATGAAAAAAAACAAGTAAGTAGAGAAAAAATGTAAGTTGAAGAAAAGAAATTTGTCCAGTAAATATACTTTCACCTTTCTGCACACACATATGTAATAGGTACACACATGTACATATCTCAGATTTTAAGCTAATAATACGCTTGCCTGCATGCATTCTGTATACCTATGCGAGGAATGCAAACTTATATACGAACAGGTGAGGCAATATAACAAACCATGCTATAGCATATATCATCCTTATCTGCAATGTAATCTTCCACTTTTTTCCGCAGAGAATAACGCCCACACCACCATCACCACCGCATTCAAGAAAAGCACACGTTGTCGGCCAACGAGGCACAGGAGCTTTTGGTATTATTCTGGGATGCCAAAGAAGAGCACCTAAATCAGCACGTACGACGATGCACCATTTAATTTACATTTTCAAATTGAGTTCTGAGGAAGTAGGAATAAAAGAGAGAGAGAGAGAGAGAGAGAGCCAAAGGTTTAAACAAGTTAAGAGTCGAGTGGGAGCACCCTCTCTCTCCCCTCTCCATTGCTAAATAAGTGAATTTTCAAGAAAACCAGAAATGGTTGTACTATGATATGATCATGATAATAGTAAGAAGGTAAAAGGCATCGTCCTCCTCCTTCTGCATGTTATTTCTTGTGCATGACTGGATATTCTATGGCAGAAAAATAACACTCATCCAGCCACTTTATGCATACTTACATAATAACAAGAACAACATTCCGACCGAGGGAAATGGAATTTTTGCATGTACACACACCAAACAAGCCACCGGATTTCCGCTGATGCTCCTGCTGTTCCTTCTCTCCAATACTCACCAAACTTAACTAACTAAACCTTAAAGTGGAGTGAACACAACAATAATCAAATTCAAGCAACCATGTTATAAAAAATACATATATGGTATGCAATCCTACGAAGGTACACTTCGTATACATATACATATGGCTTGAGTATATGGAGCGGCACAAAGTACGTGGTTGGCTGGTGCAAGAGAGCGCCTTGCTGGCTTCACAAAAAGTTACCTACATAATATATTATATTATCCACATTAAATTGCATTGTTGAACTACATCCTTTTTAGCGCCACCATAACATACTCCTGCCGTCTTGGTCGTTTGGTGGTGTAATTTATAAGAAGAAAAATTATTCGTCCGGTTGGCTACTACTACTTTAGTACTAGCAGATCCTTAAAGGTTTAACTTCTTTTTAAAAAGTCATTAGTAAGAGGGACAAGACGGACATTCAAAAAAAATTACTTCTCTATCTTGATAAATATGTATGACAAGAAGTAACAAAAGTTCCATTTAGAAGCATTCTGTGCACTTGCACTGGGCGTCAAATGAGTGTTATATGTAAAATATAAAATGAGGCAATTTACAAAAGTTTTCTCATCAAAAAAGGGACAGTGGACAGCTTATCGTCGCATTAAACAATGCAGTAATAAATGTTTACATGCCACACCATTATTGCTATACGAGTAATTTTATATCACTTTCCATTCCTTTGCTTGTCACGTAAACATACATAGAAAAGGTGCATAGTAGAAAGCAAACATGCAATCGCAATCCCCATCATAAAAAAAGAAATCCTGGTCTTCAGGGGCAATGCGAGATAATCTCTAAAAAACAGAATTCCATTAACTTGATCCTACTTGCTTCCTCGTTGTGGCACTCAATGCAATGAACTAAATATATAAGATGAAGATATTGTACGATTATGGCTATGCTAAAGCAAAGTCTAAAAGATTGATCGTCCATCGTATAGTAGGGCTTTTAGCCATTAAGTAGTCGGATTTAGCATTTCCTTCCAGGGAGAGGATCAGATGATGAGAAAAGATAAATAGCTATTTATAGACTAAAATGATTACTGTTGTAATGCTAAAAAGTATACTGTGGCTAGGTAGTATTTATATATACCATACCACCCTAAAACTAAAATGATTACGATTACACATATTTAGGTACACAACATAGGTACCTATATATAATATCCATTTCACTCACAGTGGTAACTTATGATATTTCAAATTTTATTAGCATAATAGCAGCAGTGAGTTGGCCAGGAAAAAAACCCATTCCTTCATCATGATCAAGAAGACAATATTCGTCTTTCAAGAATCTTTTTTCTCATTTTCTCTTCAAATCATCACTATAATAAAAATAGTCAGCAGCTACTTTATATCCATACTATTGTAGACAGAGACAGGCATGGGCATGGAGGCGGAATTGCATTTTATAATATGAAGCACAATCCATAACTCATATTGTGATGATGACTATATCATTAGATATTATAATAGTGTATACTAGAGTAGTAGCATTCTTGCATTATATAGATTCCAGAGACGCTGTAGTTTGCCGCTATTCTGCTACTAATACTTCTACAGCTCCATCAAAACATTACTTGAGGCATTTTTCTTTCAAAATATCAAAAAATAAGTTGTTTTTTGCTCTTCTCTTTGGTCGTTATCTTTACTGATACTTTTTTCCACATGTGAGCATTCACCACGTTATTACTTGCGTAATATATTTTGTGTAAAGGGATCATTTTTTTTTGCATGACATGCCTTTTGACTTTTGACAAAAGCAAATAATACTAATAATACTACATGCTCGCTCTACAAAACATTTTTATTTTTGCATGCAAATACAAAATCACAGAGCGTGACATGCAAACACAAGCAAGCGTACACTGATCTGCGGCTATGCCATAATAAAACACATCATATAACTCTTGGCACTTTACTATGTATTTTTAGTACAAAACCAACATTATCTACCAACCAACCAACAACCACACACATTCACACATCACTTTACATTCTCAACCTTTTATGTCGTAAAGTCAAATGATGGTGATGACGGTGATGATAGTGATGGCGGAAGAAGTAGTTTAGTCTGAGGACAATGCTACAAATCATAATAGTACCACAGCCAGCCTTTTTCAGGTTCACACTTGTTTAAAAATAAAAATGCATGTCATATAGCGAAAAAAAAAGACTTGAGAGACTCATAGTCAGATCAGCATAGCCCACAACTGTTCTTCTTTTTGCTTTTCTTCTGCACTTTTGCTCACTCATTCTACTTATACATACATCTCTCTCTCGCTCTCTTCTCTCTGCTGCTGCTGGGAGGAAAAGATATAAAGAATCGAACAAATAAAATTCGTATTTTGATGATTTATGATGACAGAAATATTATGTTTGGTCTGTCATACGCTCTTCTAGCGAATTGGGAGCGCAATATGCAAGGCAATCATCATCAACAACACTATCACCATTATGTGCAGTCATACAAAAGTGCAGTCGCACTAGTCGCAGTGTGGCGCGTCGGCGGTGGTAAAGTTATAAGTTCTACTTACCGCATTTACACATAAACTTAAACTACTTCTGTAATGTGCCATTATATTTTAGAGAGATGTTGTTGGCAAAATCACAAGGAATAAATTGTACATTTGAAATGTGTGGTATAATCGTCACCCACTTTAGCAGTGAACTGTTATTGTGTTTGATTCTACGAATTTGACGGTTTTGATGTTTGACTCTTTTAATGATGACAAACTTAATCAATCGCTTCATTTATGTGACATGAATGCTTATATCAGTTAAAATGTCAGTCACAAACAATTATTGCAAACACACAAGAGAAAAAATAAACACTTGTGTATTCATTGAAGCATATTATGGCAAGCATTTTATATAGAATAGCCATAAAATAATTGAATATAAAAAATTTCCGCTTTTGATTTGTGTCCTTTGCCGCTATTGGACTGCTCGCCAAAAGCGAATCTACAAAATTGGCCTTGTAATAAAACATGATCTAGTGGTGCGTAAAATACTAGCAAGGAACAAGGAAAGCGTAGGATCAACATGGGTTTTCTTTTTATAGCTTTTAATACGGATTACCAAGTTTTACGAATTATAATTTTTTATTTATTGTCCCCTTAAATTGAAATTTAGATCAGAAAATAACACTACTTACTACACAAACTGTTGATTTTATATGATATTATATTTATCACGTTACGTAAACTTCTCATAACATAAATATTTCGTTAGTGTACATACATTGCATAATATCTCTCTCTACGTGAAACCTTTTTCTAGGAAAACGATGCCAAACAAAAGTGTCAACAGTAAACCTTTATATTTTCACAATCATTGACAAATTTTAATAGCGTTGCTCAACACATAAGTAAAGCTCAGAGTCATGTTTAAAGTAAAAAAATTCGCATCTTGTCATCATGTGCATATATGCTTTTCGTTTTCATTTTCCATTTCGCTTGTATGACATGCATTTTATGCAACTTTCACTGTGCGTATTTAAAAAAAATTTTTTAAACCTTCAACACAGGTGTAAAAAGTCCCAGTCTATGTACCCAAATTCTAATACGTTCATTGAGTCGTAAAAAATATATATATATGTAGGCGTGAGCAGCGGTAGCGATGATTTTACAAGCAAAACTCTTATTACAATTTTTACAAAGATTTTATTTGCATACACATTTATGACACCGTTACGTACAGGTACCTAAGTTGCATCTTCCCATAATACTTATATTTCCAGTGTGCTTGCACTTTGGCATATATCCCTAATTTCTATTTTTTTACAAAAATAACTGCTATCCTTTGACTATACCGTAAATACAGCATTTTATTAATTTTTTTTACTTTTCTATTCCATACTATTCCTCCTCTCCTACCTGCGCACCAACAACCAAACTTTTTGATCTCCGAAGAGAACA
>JAHZNC010003174.1:0-16907 GCA_027744095.1 Zhuqinia jingwanae
TCAATAAAATATAAAATTCACACGATAAATTGTTGAAATTATGTACACTTATCCTTACCAACTCCACAATTAATTATAAGTACAAAAAAATGCTGTTGACTACTTGAAAACATTTTTACGTTTTTTATTTTTTCACGCACTAAACTTAGTACAGGTAAACTTATTAACCAGTCTTGCTGTCACATTTTTTTTAAAATTACAACAAAATAATTAATGTATAATTTTTATTGTACTTAAATAAGTATACCTTCCACTTTAAGACTTTGACCACATATGGTATCTGGACCGAGTTCAGAAAATTTCATCTGAAATTTCATTATAATTTTTCTTTCAAATTTAATGAGCATAAATATTGTAAAGTTTGAAGCTGAGATATTTTAACAGTACATGAATCGATCTCATTCTGCTACTGGAGTAAGCGACCACGAAATTTTGAGTGGAATGTCCCCAGACAAATTCTCCTCGTTCTCCATCCCATGTTAATGCGATTAATCCAACATATCGAGGTTCGGCATGAATATTTAGTGAAGAATTATCTATAAAGTAAATATAGTAGACAAAAGATCGTAATTGTAGACACTAATAAATTGTATAAAAAAATCACAGTAATATTTACAATTTTGTTAATTTTCAAAGATGTTTGCTAACATAATTTGATTGAAATAGGTTTCTAACTATGTTAACTTTTAAAGTCCAAAATTTGTAAAGAATCAGGATACAATACGCATAATTATTTAAAAATACAAAATGAGCCGACTCACGTAGAAAATGCTTGTAAACGCACGAAGATATGGAACCGACCAAACCAGTATTCGTTTCAGACGCAGCAACACATGCGCATTCTTGAGGCAATCTAACTCTACTAAGCATTTCACCAGATCCTGATGTGCTTACTGCGATGGCGTTGCTTGACAAGTTGGATGGGTTTGAGCTCCAACATCCACATCCGAATATCGGGGACTACAGAAAAAGACAAATGATAAAATACAGTTTTGGATAAAAACAAAAAATGTAGCTATTCTTATCTTTATAAATAATTTCCCCTTACATGACCCACGCGACCAGGTAACTTCATCCAATTTCCGCCACTGCTTACCGTTGAAGCTACATGACCGTCGATATCGACAGCGATTGCCCCAATTGTATCGTTAACTTCTTCCGCTGAGGATTTCAGTTGCTTCTTGTATTTCTCAAATGTTTTTCGTGCTCGACCTAAATCATAAAATTAAAAAATTACAAGGGATTCTTCAAACTAATAATTGAAGAATTTAATTTTAATAATTGTACCTTGCCGAGCGTACTTGAAATCATATCACTGTCATCACAAATAGGGATTCCCTGTGCTTGAGCCCAAGTTTTAGCAGATCGTCCAATCATGAAACTGGAAAAAGTTTTCGTAAAGTTAAATACGTAGTATTACAGCTGCAACAGAGTATTAATTTTCCACAATCAACAGAATGTGAAAACATTTTACTAACTTTGGAGGAACACGTCCACATGAAAACAGCTTTTCTTTCCTGTGAATATCTGCAATAGATTTAGCAACCACAATAGGATTCGGTACTCCTGCAACAGCTCCAACACCTCCAAAGTATCCATCCCCATCCATAAAACCAGCATCACATTCGACGGTCCCCTCCAACGTTAAATTTGATCCATGTCCTGCATTTAAAACTGCCGAGTCCTCCAACACCTTTGTCGCCTCTGCTACTGCTTCTGCAGCGGAGCCACCACTTTTAAGTACATTCTTTCCCTAAATAATCAATAGTTTGATTTAAAAAATACACTTGTTACTTGATCAACATGTATTTCTAATTTCTGTACTACTATACCTTACCTTGGAACACGCATCTTCACAAACTTTTTTGTACCTTTCCTTATTGTTTAGGGAATGCTCGCCAGCACCTAAAAGAGAGACAGTTTAATTGCACTATTTAAAAAAAAATAAAAAATAAACAACATCAACAATTTATTAAATTGGCATTGCATACCAAGATGGACTGCAATAAACGTTAATTTCCGTTTGTTTCGATGATGCGTGGGACGAGAGATAGAGCCACCACCTCGTTTTTTCACCGGGTCATGAACCTCCATTGTTTTTGCGTAGACGTCTTGTGGAAGCTGTTGGTCAATAAATGTGGAAATAAAAGGTTAAGAAAACAATAAAGGGAGCTGTTGTACTCAAAACACAGCAAGTACCTAATCTTTTGTTTGCAGCCTAAAGTAAGTACTATTAATGCTATTATTACTACATTTTAACACAACAACAGTTCGTTAAAAAAAATTACTAATCAATCACTTACCAAAAACTGCAAAAACAGAAATCAAAATGATAATAGTGAAAGTTCTCTTCACTGAAAACTTTAAAAGCATGTGCATTTAAGCATGTGGCCTTTTTACAACAGCTTTCCACAAGAACTGTCACAAGAAGCTTGAGCAGATGACGTTATATAAAAACAAAGTTGTATCCTTTGGACAGCCGTATTCCCGGCACATGATTTGATCTCAATGGTACACTGCGAGTACCTGCTTTCAAGCAATTTATTTCTGTAAACAAAGGAACATGCATTGACTTTTTTCAAGCAAAGAAAAGTCAACCCACTTACACTTATACGATATGTTTGTAGCAATTTCAACCATTTTTTAGTAATTCCATTTCCTCAGTCAGCACCATATTAAATAGTTTAGAGTCAAATTTCTGAAAAATTTAAATGGTAGGGGGCTGAAGACCTGAAAACATGGAAATACTATGATGGTTTATAATTAGGATAGCAATAGGTGACGAGCGCATCACGTCCCGAATTCAGGATTTCACGTGTTCGGTGCTTTTGCATATTATTGTTTGTTTTTACATCAAACGGCACAATATTTCCAAATTATAATGCCGATTTTAATCGTTTCGAAACTAATTTGAAGCAAAATTTCCGTAACAGACTTTTTCTCCACCCCATTTGTGAGTTTGTGAGATCCGTTTTTCATGAACATAAATAGCCGAAGCGAAGGAACTCCTCCGCATAACCTCTTCTCTTCATCATCCCTCTGATGGTGTAAATGCGTATCATAAAAGCATCCTTATTGCCATGTTCTTTTAGTCACCATCAGCTCAACCTCAATGAGTCAAGTAACGAATAGATGGAGATAAGAGAAAAACCGAGAAGGCCAGAAGAAAAAAGTCAGAGTCAGAAACAGACCCGCGCAGTGTTTGTCGTACTTGTATTTCCACTTCCTTTCATAAAGCCGTTTCTCCATTTTCTGCCTTTTTTTTCCTTCGATTTTTTTGTCGTTGTTTGATAGTTGATAGGGTGAGAATTTTAGGGGAAACGTTTTCCACAGACGAGATATACCAAAACCAAACCCTCCTGATCCTGGCATCATCACGGAGAAACAGGAATAAATATTTAGGGTGAGGTGCGAGGGAGGCTTGCTTTTAATATTTCACTCTGCATTTTACATTACACAACCAAACAAAATCCAAAACCCAGTTCAACATATTCTACTGCTTTGATATTCTACAAATTGTACATATTTCATGCGAATGAATGGTATTCATCATGAATCATCATGAATGATAAAAACGAAACGAGAAACATCGCTCTATATGAATGAATATGGGACTAAAAATATGAATATCATATTATACCAATGTAAATACATTAAAAACATTCACTCTATCTAACTAATAATATGCCACCACAGTTTAAAGCTGTTTTAGATGGATAACCTGGATAGGTATGCACTTCCTTCTCCTTCGCTTCCACTACCTCCACCACCAACTAAGTACCACGAAGTGTTCCATTGCACGGATATTTTATTTTTCATTCTCCATAAATATAAATGCTCAGCTTTGTCTTCTTGCTTGCAAGTGAACCAAAAAGCCCCCTTTTTGCGTATAGTTAAATAAAACATTTCTTCTCCCCTTCATGTTGTTGTACAGTAAAAAATGCATTGTGCATTCCGTTTTTTTTGATGATATAAAGGTTTAAGCGAGGCGTCGGTACATAATCTTATATAGGTATATACTCTTCATAAGCAAATTATAATTATACATACGCTATACTCTCATATATATAGGCTCATGTCATATGAAAATGTTTGTTGATTGTAGAGAGCTGGCTTAGGGCAACTCTCTCTCTCTCCTCTCCTCTTCTTCTCCATTCTCATTTGTTGTACACAGACGCGCACAAAAAGCAAGCCATAAGAAATACATGTAGTGGCAAGAAAGAGAGGGGTAAACCGACTCAGACAGAAAGAGACAGAAGCCAAAAGCTTGGAGAGCGTCAAGAAATATTGATTTTTCTTCTCCCCTCTACTTTTTTCCTTTCTTCCCTTTCTTTCCCACTCTACTTTCCGTCATCTCCATCTCTCTCTCTCTCTCTCTTTCCTNTCTCTCTCTCTCTCTCTTTCCTCTTCCCAGTATCCAAGCGAAGCTGAAGTGTTCAAAGGGCGAGTCTCTCTCCAGTGTCCATTTTAGATTCCTCCTCCGCCAGCTTCTTTTCTGTCTATTTTTGACAGAACAGTTTTATTAAATATAATATTTTCTAACTTTATACAAAATCAAGTTAAACTACGCTTTCAAAATGTGTAACGTTATTTACGCTTACTAGTCAAGTCATCAGTTAAAAAAATTGAATTTTGGGTATGACGATGACATAATACGATTAAAACAAAGCCTATAAACAAAGCCATTACAATGGAGTTTGTTGATGATTGGATGGTGACTCAGACGCTGGGAGAAGGATCATTTGGAGAGTGAGTTAGCTTTTTGTTTAATTGAACTTCTTTTAATTACTTTTGTTGTCATTATCTTTATAGATGATTGTGTTGTGAAGCATTAACAAAGTAAGCATAATTTTTTTTCTTTACTCCTAGGGTTAAGTTGCTCGTTAACAAGAGAACCGGTGACACTGTCGCATTAAAGTCAATAAATTTGAAGAACATACAAAAGTTGGAGGAACATGGAATCACTGCTGGCGAACTGGAAAAAATGATCAAGAGGGAGATGACCATACACGTCAACCTGCATCATGACAATATTATCAAGTTTTATGGATCCAGAATGGAGGTGGACCAACAAATTTACATGTTTTTGGAGTATGCTCAGGGAGGAGAACTATATGATCGCATAGGTAAGTTGTTTTTTAAAGCATTACGGGAAAATTTGCTTAGTTTTTTATTATTATTTTGCATGATTTTTTTTGTTTTGTGCTTGTGAATGATTTTGTGTTCATTTTATTTGACGATATCAAATAACAGAACCTGATATTGGTTTAACTCCTCAATCAAAAATCCGTCCTTACTTTATGCAGCTGATCAACGGGGTGGGATACCTTCATTCAAAGGGCATCGCCCATCGAGATTTGAAGCCTGAAAATATCCTTCTGGATTCAAATGATACCATAAAGATATCAGACTTTGGGTTTGCAACGTTGTTCAAATTTGAGGGTAAAGAACGGCTGTGCGAGCAGAAATGTGGTACCGCCCCTTATGTGGCTCCAGAAGTTATGTCAAAACCCAAGTATAAACCAGCACCAGTAGACGTATGGAGCCTTGGAATTATCCTAATAACAATGCTTACTGGAGGTGAGTAGCAAAATTTCATTGTGAGCAATATTTGCTTCTTCTACCTTTCCTTACGTATACGTAGTTAATCTTATGCTTGTTTCCTCTTTCGCTGTAGAGCTTCCATGGGACACCCCTGTTACGACCGTTTCTTCAGAGTTTGCTGCGTGGTGTAACGGGACCGCAGTCACTAGTTCTACTCCGTGGATCAAATTTGATTTGCAGACATTAAATATTTTCAAAAGGATGCTTTCTCCGCTGCCATCTAGGAGAATTACAATAGAAGATTTACCCAGACATCCGTGGCTTCTGGAAAACGGAAATAAGTCAAATGAAAATGTTAAACGAGGTAAATACCATTAAGCTGTTACGCAATTTTAAATTTTGTAAGTTTATAGGTTGCCGTTACAATCAGATCGCATAGCTTCGGATGGTTTCGGTAAAGGTAAGGCCATCAACAATGGGGACATGCCTAGATGTAGAGGACTCTGACTGGAATGGTATATCTGACCTGCCCTCCCGAAACGTGGTCAGGTACTTCTGTGACTCAGATGGTTTAAGTATCTGAGCGCTGTTGTACCTGGCCATGTGAGGGAATTTCATCGGTCTAGTGGTGACCATTTGGCTACTTAAATTGCATTGATGGAAATAAAAAAACTGAACTGATCCTATCTTATCACGCGGAAGGCAGCCGAACAATGTAGCATGAACTAAACCTTTAATTTTTTTTTTAATATTTCAGGTCCACCCAAGCCTTGTGATGAGAAATCGCTTCAAAATCTACTTAATTTGGTGGCCTATAGTCAGCCCGATCCCGTAATCGTGCAAAATATTAGAGAGGAAACAAAGGAAAACGATAACGCAATGGGATGTTTCTTCAGCTTCAGTCAACCTGCAGAAGGCACGACGGAGGATTTTTTTCTTACGTCATCCACCTCGTCGACTGTTTTATCCAACCAAAATAATAATTTGGCTAACCAATGGGTCAAAAGAATGACGAGATTTTTTGTTAAAACCGATAAGAATCAGACATATACAAGGATTTCTGATGTACTCGACAGAAATGGTCTAAAGTGGAAAGGGAATCAATGTGGCTTTGCTAAGTATTTTGTGGTAAGACGAAGTACCACTCATATTCATATCATTGTAGCGTATGACATGTCGGTGAAGCCATGTACTGTATTCAACAATTTAATGGAATATTTTTTAAATTACAGATAACAATATCAACTGTGGACAGAAGAAAATCAGCACTCGTATATAAATGCAATATGATTGAAATGATAGTAGATAATACACCCCAGCTACTCGTTGATTTCCGTCTAAGCCGAGGGGACGGTCTTGAATTCAAACGACAATTTTTGAAAATTAAGGAAGAGCTTAGCGATATCACAACTTGGAACGTGCCTATAACCTGGATGCTAAGTTGTGGAGATGTGTAATACAATGATAACACTAATAGTCTCATCCACGCGTGACGTTTTGTTTAATAAAGAAAGTTCGCAATTAAAACAAATTTGTTGAAATGTTTAGCATATTTATTTAATGTGAAGACAAAATCATGACTTGGCATTGCATAAATTAACTTATTACTTGCATCACGAGAATTATTATATTTTTCGTAATGTGATTAGGTTAGAATGGCATCATATGGGGTCTTTGGTTGAGTGAGATTTTCGAAAAGGTGCCTTGGGTCTTTGTGCAAGGTTGTACAAATAGGTCGGTGTGGTTACTCTTTCATACTTTTCTAATTTCTTTACTGGTTCAAAATTCCAAAATTTTGGCACATGACAGGATCTGTGGTGACGTTTGGATGCACAAAATATCGTATGTATGTGAGGCGACGCCACTTTTTCATTTGACATTGTTCCCAACAGAAAGAATATTATTATTGTTGTAAAGAAATGACAAAAACCGATGAAACCGAAAATGCGGAGGAATTTGAGGTACTGCCCGCTGTAAAGAGTTTGGATCTACCTCTCGGAATACGTTGTATGGAAGTCAACGTCCAGGAAGTTGACGATGCTGTGCGGCAATTCACTAAGAATGCAACGGATATCGCTTCTCCTTCCTGGAAATTTCCTCATGTCACACTTGACAAGCTTGATGTTGCTCATGTGATGAACGTGTTTCGGGGTCACAAAAATCTTTCTGATAATCAACTGTACACGGAGTTAATGGAACTGCTCATTGACCGTTTGTACTACGCCATTATGACTTCTTTTGATTTTGTACAAGGACTAGAGGCAGCTTATTTCAATGCCGGCTTCGAAGTGGAAATTTGTTCATCCAAGAAAGACGCTGTTGTTAAGAAGCGAGACTGGGATCCGTTGGAAATAGCTAAAAAGTCTATCGAAGATAACACGCCAACGCCGTTTCATACTGCTAATATAGGAATGCTCGTGCGACAATTTTGCGTCAAAATGATGACACTGGAAAATATTGTTCTTAACAATATGAATTGCTTGAAAAATTCAAAACATGGGCCAACTGAAGGTGGGACCCGAACATCCAGGGATGCTAGTCATCGGTCTCTTCGACATTCAGAAGCTCAAACTGAAAACTCTTTGGAAGAAGGTTGCGATTGCTGCTTTATTGCCCAAAATATATTGAAGTGTGTAGCAGATAAAGTGGATAAAACTTCGCGAACATTTAACGAGGCGGATTCTCAAATTTCCAAAGCCCGTTTGGAAATGCGAAAGGATGCTTTCTCCATCACACAACGCGGTGCACTTCTCAGGTGGCTTGAAGCATTGGGAACTGATTGTACAAATATAAGTAATTGTGCAAACATGCTATTGGACATAAATGTCAAGTCACAGGAAGATATTAGAGCCCTCAAGGAAGACATTGAAATTAAAGAGGAACGACAGGAAAAGGAATTTACGCATACGCAGTTGACATTGGCTGAATTACAAGAGGAAGTGAAAGGAGAGAGAGAGTGTCGCAGTAAACTTTCCATGCTGAAGGATTCAGCCTGTGTCAAATTAAACGAAGCAGAGAAGAACCTTGATTTAAAATCGAAGGAGTGTGACAGACTTGAACGAGAATGTGACGCCCTTCAAAGAAGCTTCAATATTGCGGAGGAGCTCAATCTTCAAATCAAAGGCAATTTAGCACGAACTACAAAAGAACTCGAGAAATGTAAGCAAGACTTGAATGGAACTACAACGGAGAAAAACACATTAGTCAAACAGGTGCGCTCACTTTCTGAAGAATTAGCTAGAGCAGGCCAGGAGGTATTGAAGCTCACTGAAAGTTCTGAATTGGCTCGCCATTATGACCACGAAAACAAAAGGCTTCAGCAAGAGGTTGTGAACTTGAGAATACTTGTAGAGAAATATGAAGTGAAAGATGGTGAAACGAAAAAATCGCTGGAGAAAATGGAATCCAACGTTAGCTGCCTGGCTGGAGAGTTGAAGAACGCTCGTTCTAAAATTGAAGTGCTTACATTATTCCCGGATTTAAATGGGCCTCTAAATACATCATCAATGAAAGCATCTCCTGGGGGATCTTCGTGTATTGAAACAATGGAAATGCAAGTGAAATCAAATCAGATTCGGATGGAAATTTTGAGGGCACAAAGTGAACGTTTGACAATGACGGTGACTAAGTTGAGGGCTCACATGAAGACAAAGAATTCTAGGACAGAACTGCTTCCGGTGAGAGGCAACATGAGCAAGAATTCAGTAACAAGTAGTGCAAGTTCATGATGAACTTGCGGGTAGTGAGTATCTTTATCTGTGTATCTCAACATATATGTATACTATTTTGAAAAAATGGATGTTTTTATATGCAGATGTAGCTATAAAATACATTTCGAAGAATTTATTATTGACTGGAGGAAATTTTTACAAAAATTATTGTTGCAATACTTTTATCTGTGAATAAACTTTAGCGCTTTTTCTATAAACGTTACATTCATCTCTGTTGTTACACTTTTTGACTTCCGATATCAGTCACTATCAGTTTGGTTAACGCATTTTACATGACTGTAATATAAAATATAACTCTTCATTTTTTTGAGTATTTGGCTGGACATCTGACTTCTCTACACTTTTAAACACTGACATTTTTTAAACGATTTATACGCACACATACATGCATAGTACTATATATTTTATTTTGAACTTAAAAAATTTACAATATAGAATTTCTGGCCCACGCATCTTCTTCAGTAAATGTCACAGGTTCAAATAATGACAACCCAAGAAAGTCGAAAATTTTGAAAAGGTCGATAGAATCTTGAGCAACTACTTCAGGAGCTTCAAATGCTCCAAATCTTCCTCCTTTTGATGCTTTATTGTATCTGATAATTTGATAGAATTTATCATTAAGAAACCATTCAGGTTGTTGGAAACCATCGCGTGGAAAGGAAAGACATCCGGTGGGAACGTAGGAGGTAACTCTACAAATGAACACACACAAAAGTTATGTTACATATTGGGAAAAATATATATGACAGGCATATATACGACAATATGTCAAATTAAACAAAAAACTTTGCTTTTCTTTACGCTTCTGTAGGGTGCTTTTTCTCTGATCCATTCACTTCCGAATATGTCCTGAAGGCTGATGTGATAGAACTTGACATGTAGTAGATGAGCACATTATCAAGGAATTCGTCCGTTTTGAGATCAACGAGGATCTCATCCGCTTTTCCGTTGAAAGGCCCAAGAATCTTCTCAACAAAGTAGGAAATAAGTCCGCTTGGTGATTGGGATAAAGCCAGTCCTATATTAACCGTTAGCAACACATATAGTGGTTGGTTTATTAGTTTCATTTTAGTTTAGTCGGTCAAATCATGATTCAATTAGTCTACTTTCACATTTTGAGTCATTATCAGTTGTATAAAGTTTTTGCTGTAATTTTTTTTCATGTTTTTTAAACCAATTGCGGAAAAAACGTTTAATAATTTTTCTCTCGCATTTTCTAAATTTCATACCAAGGGATTCGGCCATGGTTGCTTGAACATAGGAATTAGCAGTGTCATGAAGCAAAAATGAGGAAGATTTTGATAATGGGTAAATGCGTGCAGTGTCTTCAGCATCCATAAAAAATGAGGGGAAAATTGCAGCCACAAGTAAACGCAAGTAACGTCTTGGATGGTTGCTTTGACATGTGGTTGAGTGAACACCCATTACACTGTAAAAAAAGAAGACATTTATCACATGAAATTCATTAGATAGATATTTAACTTTCAAAGCTAAAGAATAAAAATTGCACCGTGCGTTAGTTATATGTAAGTTATAACTGTAAACCGTGCGTATGTATGCAAAGGTATACATTATTACTTATTAACGATTTGGGGTATTGTGAGAACATAGTAAAGTTTGATAATTTCAAAATACTTATATTACTTTGTATTTATCTTAATAAAAAGATGAAAATTTACTAATTTATTACAAGGTTTCATTGCAAATTTGAAATTATTATTTGCATAATGCTCCCAAATAATTAATTACACTATCGTATTGTGTAATTGAAGACTAAAGTTATTCCACATTTTCAAACTTGCTCAATAACTGACAACTACTTCGTTAGAAGGTGCATGAAAACATCAATCCTCACAGATTTTTTTTTGTGTGCGGGCCTGCACTACTGCAGGCAATAATGTACAAACAAATTCGCATAATATACTACATACTATGTACATATGTGCATTTTTCACGCAACACACACTCGTCCTGCTGTACTCTTATTTTTTGCTTGCAAAAACTGAGAAAATGAGGTTAAATAGCGGTGAGAGTAAATTTTGTTTCATAAATGGCTTAGTACTACATTATAAGCTAGGATAAAATTATTAATTACTTACTTTTTGTGATACATTATGCTCAAGTCGTTTGCAATCTGACCACCAAAGTCCTCAGACATTACAAAGAACTTTTCATAGCCCAGCCTTTGCATAAGCCGTAAGAAAATGTGGGCCAATTCAACAGTTCCAAGTCCTGGTCTGGTTGGAGCGTCAGAAAAGCCAAAGCCTGGGATGGATGGTATAATAAGCTATAATTAAGAAATATATACTACTTCAAATTTTTGTGTCGCCAGTCAGCAAATTTATTTTATAATTGACTAAACGCAGCGGGCTACATCAATGACCAAAATTAAGATTCGAATTTTTATTCAAAATTCACCTCATATTTGTACTTTGAACCTTGAACATTCGTGAACAAAGGAATCAATCTCTGATACATTGCAAACGATGATGGGAAACCATGAAGTACCAAAATTGGTCGCACTTTTTCCGCAGGAACGGTCACATTATCGTTGGAAACTTTCTGGAAATGAATATCCAACCCAGCGATCCTTGTTTTAAAATGAGGATACTTATTTAATCTTGCTTGAGCCTTTCTCCAGTCATATTTGGAATTCAAGTGATTGGCCAATTTTTGACTGACTTCACTATCAACACCATAGTAAACATTGTCACTTGTGGTCATAGGTCGTTTTGGGATCTTCTTTGAATTGGCAATTTCTTGAGCCAACTTTTGCTTTAAACTATCCACATCAGGCTGCTTAAACTCCACCTTAAACGGGTACACTTTGGAGTCAATTTGCTTTGAGCCAAACAGCTCATCCTCTGCAACGGGCACATATCCATCCCCAAAAATGTGATAAAAATTGTACACAATGTATGCTGCAGACACAGCAATAAAAACGTGAAGATGCGAACTATAACCCATTTTGGAGGGATTTTTAACTGATTATTATTTGTATGGCACCATCAACCAAAAATATTTCTACACTTCATACAAGTCGTCTTCAACGGTTGCCCTTTACTTGACAACTGATGAGAAAAAGATATAATATATTTTCTTGCTTTCAAAATGTACAATATCTTACTTTTTTTAAATTATATTAATATAAAATGTGTTGTTTTTATCTCGAGGATGATACACGTTCACTCATCGTGAAATTGTACATGTATGGTCATAGTCATGATAATGATTATTAAAAGCACCACCACCACTACTGCACAGTACACACACAGACACAAATTCTGTTGACTTGATTTCGTCATTTGAAGTTATTCGTTTGTATTTCGAAACCCTCAATGTAAAATACATTAGAGATGGCATAATAAGAAGATAGAGTGAAGTGAATAAATACAATATAATCATTTCATATCAACTTATTGAAGATGGAGTAGTTTGGTGATTTGCAGTACACATAGTATATTTTACCTCTTTCATCTTTCTATTTGGCTGTCGGGTTAGTTTGAAAATAGTGTGTACCTACATATGTTTAAGTATGCTTTGTTTACTGTGAAGATAAGGTTGAGAATAGAATGTGGGACATTTTTATGAAAACCAAAAAGGGCTCCTCCACACTGTGGAGTTCACACTCCACACACACGCACACACACACACGCGCGTGTGCTATTAGATGTATTGCACAGGTACGTGCAAATGTTACAATGAATAGTCAAGGACAGTCCTTCTGATTTTAAGCTTTTAAAATTTCATCTAAAAAAATAATGGGTACAATGTGTATTAGTGTGATTGCATAAGAAACTTCATGATTCATAAAATTGTTGATTTGGTTTGTTTCAAAAAATCATACATTGTACATATGTACCAAGTACCTAAATATGAATGAGCTGAGGGTATAATGTACTTAACTTCTTTCTGTTCACGTTATGCAGGTATATGGTATTTCAAAATGAACATGCTATACATATGTATATACTACATACGCTATATGAACTCATATACCCGTCACCCGTAGACTGTCAGTCATCTCCCATTAGTACCGTTACAAGCAATTTGTGGTCAGTAATGGCTGGGACACATGAACATTTTTGAATTGCACACCAAAAGATACATTTATAAAAAGGATGCCTACGAATATAGGTATTGTAGACCTTTACAGCAAAATACAATAATATTATAAAAAGTTGCAAGCCTACGAAAACAGGTTTCCTTCGACGATCTTGCAATCTTTTCATAGCCAAACCCTACTTGCCCTTTATATTTCAAATCATGCAACGAACGCAACGTTACATCAATTTGAATTTCAAATCATGCAACGAACGCAACGTTACATCAAGTTGAGGGATTTTCATGTGCAATCCACTGCAAAACAACAACCTATATAAATGGTCCATCATGTAATTGTCAAATTGTGCAAAACTAAATTGCATGGTGTGTTGTTTACGTACACCAAATACATGCTGAATAGAAAACATTTATTATTATTTTGAATTAAATAGCATGAAGAATATTTTGACTTCGTTATAATAAGTTACGCAATAGGTCATTGATTTTTCTTTGTGAGGTATAAAAATATGTATGACACTCCATTCACTGCTTCTGCAAAGAAAAAAAACTAAAAAGACCTTCACATTCGTCACACAAACAAAAATTTTAATTGAATTTAGGACACAACAACAACAACGCTGTAACAATAACATTGACAATGCATATATACGTAATTAATTTCGCAATCTTTATATTCACAAAGAATTGAAAAACGATATTGCATCTGAAGAACTAATCTCGGGAACTTCAAATGATGCAAAATGGCCTCCCTTGGTGGAAAGGGAAAATCTTTTGATATTTGTAAATTTTTCTTTCGCTACAAATTCAGTTGTCAACATCAAGTCTCCTAAGAATATCTGACAGTCGTAAGGAACATTTGTGGTCACCCTGTAAAGTTTGAAACAGTTGGCCATGTACATATTTAAAAAAAAATGAAATCTTCAGTAGCTCAAGAAGTTCATATTATCAATTTGTTGCATAATTTAAGCTTACCCGTCAATTATGTGCTTTCTGCTTGGTGACAATGCTTCAGCGTAGAGTCGTTGCGTGGGAATTAAGCATATAATCATTAGAGATCAACTAACGCCTCAGTAACTTATTATGGCAGAAAATGTGTTTAAAAAAATCAATCATCAAATGCGAATGGAAACATACCTACTGTATCGGGCTTGGTTGCCTGAATATGCAAGTATCCAGTTTCTCGAATGATAAAAGAAAATGCCTGTGAAAATGGAATAATGTGTTCCGCTATCTCTGGTGGAGCAAAATATGATGGAAAGCTTGAGGCAACCATATTCTTCAAATGGGCCATTCCAGTTTGCGCAGGGCACATGGTTGCATGAGCTCCTAATATCCTATGGATTATCAAGAAACATTTATTTTTTTGTATGATTGTAAATGTAAATTAAACGTAAATGTAAATCATAGAGACGATGTTTGATGGAAGTTATATGCTATTATTCGATTCTGATATACCTGTCTGGATAAATGGTAGAAATGTCAGATGTTATCATTGCACCCCAATCACCACCCATGACATAAAATTTTGGATGTCCGAGTCGTTCCATCAAACGTTTGAAGATGTTTGCCATTTCTACTGTTCCCATTCCAGGTCTAGCAGCTCCAGACGAAAATCCATATCCAGGCAATGAAGGAACAATGAGCTAAAAATAATGAATGATAAAATAAAAACTCTTTGACATCATACTGTTTTAATTAAATTATTAACTATAGCATACCTCATAATTAAACTTGGAATTTTTTGGTTCCGACAACATTGGAATGATTTTCTGGAATTCTACAATACTTCCTGGCCATCCATGAAGAAGTAACAAGGGTCTTGTTGTCACTCCACTTTTGGTTGCTGGTTTTACATGATAAAAGTGAACGTCAAGCCCTCCGATCTTTGACTTGAATTGTGGATACTTGTTGAGTAGTTTTTCTCTTGCTCTCCAGTCATACTTGTTCAACCAATACTGGCCCACAGTGTTTAGGAACTTTGAATTGAAACCGTACTCAAAACCAACGCCTTCCAATGGAGGGACCAGTCGATTAGAAGTCAGTTCTTGCTTCAACCTAGCCTTCAAATCGTCAATGACTCCGACTGGAATGTCGATTTTGAATGGACGAATGGAGGTGTCTTCCTTCTTGCCTTGCTCTGATTTTGGGCCCCAGAACTCATCTTCTACATTTGGAATCGGCACTGGTGTAGAACATTTCATATACAATACAGCTATTCCGATTGGAATCAAAAGTAAAATAACTTTTGATATGAAACCCATTGTAATAATTTCGATTTGAACTATTTGTCACTAGTTAAGTAAGCCAGATTAGGACGAGCCGGCCAGATCACGCAAACAACTTGATGTTCCTTGTATTTACAAATAGGTAAAATACAGTGTGTCTCCAGTTGCTTTGCCCTCACCAACCACTTCAGTAGTTCAGTTCTTACTTGGCACCTTGTCCAAAGCCAATTTAACAACTTAAAAAATACGCTATAGTGCAATAATGTTATATAATATATCTATACATCACATATTATGTACATTAAACGAATGGAGTAAGCCTGTTCCGTTCCATATCAAGGTTGGTTAGGAGTTAGAATCCTTTGGCTTGAAAAATATTCACATGGTACATTACATGTATCTGACATCCTACCACGGAACGGAGATTATTTTCCAAAGCGTTATGTACATTTGTACATAAATACACATACCATTCGCTTTTAAAAGCTGAGCCAGGTTGACGGTGACATTGGAGAATTGAAAAAAAATAGTAAGCGGCGAGTAAAGAATCATCTCCATGCTTTGCATAAATATAAAATATATATAAAATATATATGTATAAAGTTACTATTGACCAAAATATAACGGAGAATTTTTATGTATATAGGTATACGAATGCTTGTTTTTCTTGATACAGACAAAAAATCTTATTTTCTGATTTTCAACCTTCTCTGTGGTGGATTGAAGTGGAATATGAAACAAAAAATACTATGATCACAATGTGATCATCACATGCATCATGAATCATATCATTGATGATCTATTATCTCATCTTCTCAGCTCACTCTCTTCTCTCTGTTTTTATGGTGCTGCTTATTATTATTGACTTTTATGTTACTAGCTGTTTATGATGGTCCAAAAGTCATATTTGTTAAAATAATGTAAATGAAATTTGCTGTTTTGACAATTTACATTTGAAGCACATCTTCTAAGCGCATAATGCTGAATGTATACAGGCACATTATGGATGGAATGGATGGGTTGCTAACTTGACTTTTGGTGTAGGACACACTGTGTACTACTCCCAGACTCGGGAAAATATCAGATCAGAGAGTTCAGCTCTTTCGCTGGAGTTGTGCAATTATGCAATACTCTTGACTTTGTTATTGTGCGTGCAGCCTTCAATTATCCTTTATTTCAGCAATAATGGTACGTACGTATACATGTATGTATGTCTAGTTCCATCCTGTGTTGTACATTCACTGTACCAGGGCTGGCAGTAATCCAGGATTACATTAATCCTAATCCAGGATTACGGATTGTAATCCGTAATCCCATAAATAAATTCAGATTATGTAATCCG
>JAHZNC010003175.1:0-33134 GCA_027744095.1 Zhuqinia jingwanae
GCCAACGATGTTGATGACCTTTGAAAAAACTCACATTATTATAGCACCGTAGAAAGCTGAATGCTATTAACTATTTGACAATAATTATAGATATTATATGGTCGTTTCAGACAGTCCGAGAGAGGGTATGATTATACCCTTCAGGTTATTACCGTATATTCATGCAAAATACATGGGATTTTTCCCATACTGTCACTTTCATAAATACATGCAAAGGTGCGCCCTGAAGCAAAACTTGCGACAGCATGGTACTATCGATACGAATTGTATAAAGCTAAAACGCATGCCAATTCATCTGCAATGATCAGAGTGTAATGCTGTCGCAACTAACAACGCGATGGCCCTTGTCACACTGATATTTTGAGATAGCAAAGTCCCATCCATTTCCTAATAAAGCGATGTCGGATATCATCTGGAATAATGTGTTAACATGAAAAATACAATTCAGTCGCTTTGTTTGTTGCGACAGCATTACACTCTGATCATTACAGCTGAAATGACATGCGTGTTAGTGTTATACGATTCGTATTGATAGTACAATGCTGTCGCAAGTTTTGCTACAGGGCGCACCTTTGCATATATTTATGAAAGCGACCGTAGTATGGGGTATGGGGAAACCCATGTAATATATTTGTGACAGCATGAGGAAACGCATGCATGATGTCGCGACCTGAAGTTATAATCCTACCCCCAAAAAAGGTGATTAGCTGAGGCTTTGACGAGTAAAAAGTAAAGAATGAAAAACATTTTGTAAATAAAGAGGAAAGCCATTCCTCTAAAGTTTTATGTATTTTGTCCAGCATTTAACCGTAAGAATAATTCTCTCCATCTAGTTTTGTTTTTAAGATTCATCCAAGAAACCACAAACTTTTCATAACTCAAACCATTCAGAATTTAAACATACTTTTCTACTTCTTTTAGCTACTCAATCAAGACAAATTATCAAAGTTAATAATAAGCTTCCAACTATGAAACATTTTTTTTTAGCAAGAATGAAGTATAATATGTATATTAGTCAACGTAGAAATAAGAAGATGAACGTGACTGGAATCCACCTTTACTCAGTCGGAGCGTTCCAATTATAATACGAGATGAGATGAGTAATGCATTTAGGAGCTATGTATATGCACATCTACGTATGTATTTATATATGACATTCCAATCAGAGAAGAAAAACGTATGCTGTTGCTACCTCTAGCTTATAAAAAATGCAAGTTTGACAAGCAAGTTTCAGTCGTCAATTTTTCTCTTTTATCCCAGATAATTTTCCCATTTATTTCTACCCCTGGGTACTTTTTTACACTATTTTTAATTTGACTAGAAGGTGAATAAAATACATGCATTATGTGTTTGTGATAATATAAGTGGGTAGTAGTGGGTGGGTACAATATCACATTACATTTATAACCTATTTTATATATTTTCATTTCGTCAGTCACTAGATTTAGCTCAGCATTTATATACAATATCCATTCCCGTTTCTTCTTCGCACATTTTTTTTTATCTTCGTCTTCTTTGGTGTAACTTTTTGGATGAATTACGCAGGAAAATTGGAAAATATGTTTTATAGTCTGAGGGTATACAGATGGTATATTGTATGGGTATATATATGAAAGGAAATATTATACTGGTAGTATATAAGAAAATGTTGATGTTGGATGCCCTGTTTTTCCTTCCTACTTTTTTGGTTGCTTTGTAAAATTCCTTCATTTTAATGTATTCAAGTGCACAAAAGGCTTGTAATAATAAAAAATGTATATTGGTACATTATTAGTGTGGTGATAGCTACATCTCTATATAATATCACTCTTTTCTAGACGAATACTTTATCTTCAAGAAGAAGACGAGAGGGGAAAAGAAGTACCTACTCATTTTAATACTACCACCATCACAGGCCAGTTGAAGTGGAGGAGGAAATAAGGAGGATCAACTCAAGTGATGAAAGTTTTTTCTTTTTCTTCATCTTCTTCGTCTGCTCTCTCTCTCTCTCTCTTCCTCCTTCCAAATACCAGCAGTAGAGGCAGTGCCAACAAATAAGCCAAGTCTTCTGGAATGGGCAAACTTTTCGACGCTATTGGTGATTCCCGACTAGTGTTACACTGACTGACTGAATCTCTTTCACTCTGTGAGTATTATTGTATAAAGAAGGAGAAAGCAAACAGTTTTTGGAGTCTCCGCTCCTTCACCATCATCCCTTCCACTTCTACTTTTTCTGGACTGGAGCTGTCGTCCTTTGCCACTACATAATACAACTTACCACCAGTGCAGTGTAACATGAGAGCACGTACTACGTGAATCGTATAATTGTCTGGTTTTGAATGAAAAAAGTATCACCACACAACACACAAGGAGAAGAAGTAAACGAAGGAGAAAAAAAGAAACTAAAACCAAAAGTGGAAGCAAAGCGACTTTTTTTTGAGTAACTAATTTAATAAAGACTTCTTTCATAAATTAATATTACCATCCGACTCTGGTCGATGTTTATACAAGGAAATTATAGTGGTGGTTTAACTCAAGTATAACTAATACTACTATACTACTACTCCTATTTCTACGAAGACACACAATGAATAACAGTGATCTGCTGTACACATTATGTATGGGTGGCATAATAACATAAAAAATCAGAAAAAAAGAAGTTTTATTGTCCTTTCTCCAACTTACCGAGAGGCACAAGCAAGATAGAGGGGAAAAAGTTTTTGTGTATAAATATCCATTTTGAATTACTATCCAAAAATAAACATTAAATTAGTGTTTTATTATTGTTTTTTCCCTCCCTTTTTCTTTCCTGAGTATGTGTATTTATATAGGAAGTGAAACTCATACTGTTTTAATACTACTACTACTACTGTGATCTTCAAATGTGTGCCGTTGCAGACAAGCAAACAAAACTGTTGTAAAATGTGCCCATTGTCTGTCTGTGTGTGCCCATTATGGTAATGAACACAGGAACAGATTACTTGTGAAAGCAGAAGAATTATACATGTATCAAGAGTGGGACAAAAGGGAAACGAACGAAAAACTGGGAAATTAAGATGAAGATTTTCGCGCATTGCTGCTACTTCCGTTTATTAGAATTTTGTCTTGCTGCTGCTCTACTGTATCTCTCTGGAGAAGTCTTTTAAAATAAAAAGTTGTCGCCGGAACCGGAAATAGTGAACTATAAGCAGCAACATAACTAGCAAATGTTGTACGTCGTGCCGTGTGTGCATGTGTCCATGTATTGACTGTAAGAGTTCGTCATCATGAAAATGAGTGAGTGAACACAAGAGAATTGTACACGAGTTTCGACATACAAATGTGGCTGCTGCCGCGAAAGAAGGAAGGAAGACCAAAAACGAGAAGAAGCCTATCACCATATTATACAAGTAGTACACATGTGTCTGGTCGGAGCTGATAAGATGTACAAAGTTGAGAATTTTATAATTTGAGTTGTAATGCAAACAAGACGAGTGGAAGAAGTTGGCAAGAAGGGAAATTGATGTTATTCTTGGTTTAGCTGGGCAGGAATAACTTCAGATAACGTATGATATTAAAATGTATAAATAAATGAATATAAAGGAGAAAACAATAAAAGAAGTAATAAAAGCCGGAAATAACTTTAAGCATTCTCCGGGTTTATATTCCAAGTTTTTTTAAAGGAAAATACGGAATAGAGCCAATGGAAGAAAAAACAACGTAATTTTCAGAATATTGTCTTTTACACCCCGACCAAAAGCAAACAACGTTGATTACTGCGACACGTGCTGACAAAAATAGTCAGCAACTTTTTCTACACGTTTTTGTGTTGTGTAGGGTGTGAAAGTTATTTCTCTATATTATTATCATTTTTGCTTCCCCCCTTTTCTGTATACATCTGAGTGAGTGAAAGTGTAATTGCTGATTATTATTATTATAACCCATTTTCTCTCCACTTTTATTACTGTCTGCTGTAGGTATAGTCGACTTTAATCGTCATTAAAAAGCTGTACCATACCATAATACCATGAAACACGTATAAATAGAGCCCAAGGAAGAAATAAGTGACAAGGTCAAGCGTTTGTTCGCACAACAAATAGCTGGTTGGTTTTGGCGTAGTCAATTAATTTTGCCACGCCATCAGCATCAACTAACGTAAAGGTCGAGATGAAGTCAATTCGTGGCAGTTATAAGTAGCCAATTATTTTTATGACGATTCATTTTCCTGAACCCTTTGGCTGTGTACTTATAATACAACTGACATTACTAAAACAAATTGTTTAAACTGCCAAACTGCTGCCATCATAATATTGTGACGTGCGGGCTTTAGTCTACCGTTTTAATCCTCGAAGTCTTCCTTCAAAATCTCTTTATCCAACCTTTTATTTTTCATCAGGGGCTTTTCCGTGGTTGGCCGGTGTCATTCATTCTTATTATTGTATACACATATACATTTGATTACACAGAGAAGCTGTGCTATAATATTTTGATTTACCAACTTTTAAGTGGATAACGATGATGATGATGAGCAAAACCTCAATACGACGAGAAGAAAATTATTATTATGTTATATAAGCTTATTATTAAGTATAACTGTAAATGGTGAGATGGAACTAGAAATGATTGTGGTGCCATTTACACACTATACTACATCCTGCTGGTGTAAATAACACACTTTTCTGTAGACGAAGGAAAAGCACTTGTACACCACTGTGAGAACATAACTTAATTAAAAACTTAATTTACCACAGTCACATAGTAACACTGAAAGAGAAGGTCTTGGTGGTAGATGCGGAGGATATAAAATATATACTAAAAAAACCCGGCCCTCCAGCTTATATATATTGACATTACCTTGTACTATTTTATAAATATACACGCTAAATTTACAAAGTGATGCAGTGAAGTTTGGACTATACCCATACATATGTACGCTTTCTATGTTATATTACATACCTAAATATTATTGTACACATATTTTTACTTTTAGTGTTTAGTACCACAAGTTGTACTAATTTGTTGCTCATTTAGGAAATACACACAGCAAAAAGAGAAGAAGGCTGGCCCTTCATTAATTAAGTGAAAGTTAGTTTTTCTCGTACAGAATACCCTAGCATTAGAGACCATGTATTCACTATATTATATAATACTAGACTTGGTGTTGGTGGTGGTGGTCTGAGCACATTCACATTAGTTTCAATGATATAGCCTACTAGCCTACTACTACTACTACTACTGAGAAATGTAATTCGGTCACATATAAAATTACACTTTCCCTACAGTGGCCGTCATACTGATACTATTTTACTTCTTGTAATATTATACCTGGTTAAGTAACACTTTCTACTTTTAGGAAACTTATATATAAGCTGTATAAGATTGTATTGCTGTGCCAAGGTCAAATTACACTTAAGTGGAGTATAAGTGATATTAGTATCATTATGTTGGAGAAAGAGCCAAGTACACTACTACTACCAACTTCACAATAACAGAAAAGGAAACAAAAGGTTAGGTTAACAAAATAAAATAAAAAGGGCTAAAAAAAAGAGAGAGAAAAGAAACGTCGTCGTCGTCGGCACATTTCTTACAAAGAATTTTCTCCCCTCTTTGAGATTTTGGGACATTTTAGTTTTGTAAAGAGCAGAAGATGAAAGTGAAAGGTGAGCTAGCCTGCCTATTTCTACGACTGTGTTCTTTACTTTCTTTCTCTGGAATAAGGTAACGATTTCGTGAAAACGTTTGTCTGACTCGCTCTTTTGATACATTTTGCTCTTCTTTCACCACCAACCAACCATCAGCCCCAGCATTACTACTGACGGTGGCCAATTTGGAAAAAAAGAGAAAAGAAAAATAGAAAATCCCTTTTGTGTTTCTCGTTGTGCTCGTCAAAGTATACATATACGAGACCACGACGACGTGTGTCTTTTGACGTTCTTTCCAATTCACCACCTCTCCTCGTCATGAACTTTCTCAGCTCAGTCGGTATTTAACGTCGCGTCATTATTCACCCTACCAGGTATGAAACGAGTAGTTAGCTGAAGAAAAGACACTCTACCTCTACTCTAGACAGTTCTTCTCAAACTAGCTGCTCTTGGAATACTACGTGTTATTACTGGTGTTGATACCATCATTTTTGGTCGTGCTCATCATACTAATATAAAAGTCATCAAAGAGAATAATACATAATACAGCAAAGGCTTTCCACCACGTGCGCACATACATACACATTATTTGTCAGAAAATTTACCTCCCTTTTTGCCTAAACGTCGACCACTATATAGCCGCAAGAATAGAGCAGCAGCAGCAATATCCCGTCGTCTTGTTGAAGTGAAATAAGCATTCACATGAAAAAGGATCAACGTCATTAGAGATCCTGACCGATGACCGTTCCCTACTGACAGATTTGGGAGCGCTTTTCTACCGAACCGTTAACATCCACTCTCACACTTCACATTTGCTCACATCATCATCATCGCCGTATATATCGTGTGAGGAAGGATGGGTTGTTGCTGTTTCAGCACTTTGAGAGGAGCGGCATTCTTTGTTGCCAGTATTCATATCGTAAGTACACATTATTAATTTTTCTTTATTGAACGTAGAATTATCAAGTGAGAAAATTTCGATGCTCATTAAAATCATATTTTTGCCATTAACATGGGTATATATGTCCGACTCAGACTACATATTATGGCAGATGAACTTTTTTCATGAAACTTTTAGTAAAAAAAAACTAGGTCAAGTGTTTTTGCGAGAGAGAGAGAAACTGAGCAACACTAACAGGATGACTATCCCCCATCACACTGTATACTGTTTCCAATGAAGTCGACTTATGTAGAAAAAACATGATTAAGTTTCTTTGTATTTCGACTTGGATGTTCTTGGAATCCTAAGCTGCTCCATTTCTCAACTCGCCTTTCTGTATTATCTTCTTAAAAAATAATGAACCTTTTCCTCGAGATAATAAATCAAAATGTCGTATGGACATTGTGAGAGCTTCGTCGATACTTTGTGTTTCTTTTTTAATGCGCTCATTTTAAGATTTTTCGCTGTAACAGATTATAAGTGAATGTAAATAATCAGATCTAATGGCGACACAAGCATATAAAATATAGATTGCTCACTAATCTCTATCGATGGGGAAAAAATATTCCTCAGTTACGGCATCCATTTATGGGGTATAATAAAGGTACTTTTGCTTCACTGCAAAAAAAAAAGAATGTTGATAAAAAAAATAGAATACGCTTCATCTGCTTCTGTCAAAGAGATAGCATGTTATTGATAATGATAATAATAACGCCGAGAGATGATAGATTATCCAGAGATGGGCACAAAATCGAATGATATGGCTTTTACCTTAATATTTTTTAGAGAAAAGGTAAGAGTTTTTCAGTGAGCAGTCGGCGACTATATGCTCTTCTGTTATAATAGAAAAGTTGGAGAGGGTAGCATGGCATCGCTGACAGATATTCAGTCAGGCAAAGACAATCAGTTTTACACTTTATCTTCATTTTTACTACACCACAAACTAAAATACACTAAAAATATTGATTCAGCGAAAAAAAAACTATAAAGCTAATATGCTTTTTAATCTTTTAATCGACTTTGCCGATAAAACTTTTCTCCTTGCCTGGTTGAATGCCAACGTACAAGTTACATATTTTTTCCGCTTATGTTGGTTCACGTGTTTTACACACATCCACCATACAAACAACAACAAAGTTATTTACGTGTAAGGTGGCACTTTTGTCGCCAAAACATTTTGATCATCATGCAAGACACTCTTATTCCCCTTCCGAGACCAGTTTGTCACTGAAAAATTGAGATGATAGCAAATGACAAAAAGGCTACAAAAGGAAGAGAAAAAATCGCCCGCTGGATGATCATCATCCTTCGTAGTTTGTTGTGCTTTCTTTTGACGAAAAATCATTTTATTTTGAAGGATCTACTTTATAGTGTTGACTTTGCATTTATTATTGTATGATATACGACGTGAAAAGCATTTCAAGAAAAATATTACTTACGGATGAGCTAGTATGAATTTAATTAAATATAATCACCATAAATAAACTAACACTAACACTATCTGTGACAGAGAAATATAATTAATCTTGTTTTTGCAGTACTATGGACTTCAACATCTTTTGAAGTACATCATCTTCCCTGCCGTTTTCACTTCCATGCACAGCGACGGTGTAAGTACAAAATTCAAAAAAAAAATCCTGTAAAACGATGCTCCCGATATTGATGAAAAATGATATTTTCCTTTTCCGGTTTCTCCTAAATATATTATTTTTTGTTGATTCAATTGAACATTGTTTTTACAGACGGAGGTACGTTTCATCGCATTCCTCCCTGGAATGATATATGCCATCATCTACTTTCTTCTTGGTTGCGCGATTTTCCGTGGAATTGAAAACGTAAGCAATAATAATTATTTAATTCTGGAACATTTCAGTAATATTGACCATTTATATATTTCAGTGACATATAAAATACATTGTGGAAAAGTTTTGGGAATTTCAAAACTATTACAAAGTTTAAAATGAATAATTATTATTTTTACTGCATTTAAAACCGGAAAAGGAAAAAGTTGAAAATACTTTTTTATATGTCAAACTGTTAAATAGTGCACAACGCCAACAGAGAGGTTAAAAAACTGGAAGGCATGTAACAAATAAAGTAAATCCAAAAATATCATAGAACATTTTAAAAAGGAAAGTAATAAAAATCATAACTGAATATCTACTATTCGCCAACTAAAATATCTTTCTTTTTTGCTATATTCATATCGTGTATTCCACGAATTGTATATATGTTTTGAAAAGAATAAAATGTATGTCTCCTAAATCAAATGAAATGCTTGAATTGTCAGGGCTTCTATTTGTTTTATGGCTGTGATTATACTTACTTGCCCCATCTAGATTGCCAAAGATAGTGATGGCAGAAAAAAATAGAAAGGCTTATACGAAAACTGTGTACTAGACTTTAAGAAAAATATTGTTGGCTCTCATTCTCTTTTTTTATTATGCTGTCCATTCATAAAATATTACACGTTAACATACATTCATATTATATATTGTGGCGTTTCCTTCGATCCATTGGTCCAGAAGAGATTTAAGAAGATAAAACGTGGCACCAAGAAAAGTCAACCTTCCGAAAAGGAAAACTGTGAATATGACTCTGAGATAAGAAGCAACTTCTTAAAAATAGTACAAGTATATAACATGGAATTTCCTGTATCTAATGTTTTCTTAATATAAGTACCTATGTACGTAGCTAGAAACATAGAAACCATATAAAGTACATATTTTTCCTACTGGGCAAATTAGACATCGAATAAACAAAGCGAAATGTTATGCAAACCAAGGAATGTAAATAGTTTGATATTAAAATTAATGTTTTTATGCATATTATATGTAGATCTTCTTTTGCGATTCGTTAACATAGATATATGTAGGTATGTGCATTCTCGGATATAAAAGTTTAAGTGTTGGGATGGGAGATGAAACTTTTTTGTCCCTGACATTTTATTGAAGATGTAATGAAGCTTTGCTGAAGTTGTGGGAAATTTGTGGGTTAAAAGTCGAGAGGAAAATAATGCTTTCTCATTATCAGTTGTACAATGGTAGAGCGAGCATTAATATCCGGCGTCCCTTCTGGGATTTAAAACTGAAAATGGAATTGCGGGATGGGATGGGATGGCAAACCTTGGAGTATACATGTGGCTTATTGAAAGGGAGCCTTTTGATACGATTTCGATTTGTGTGGTGTGTGAGTGAGATCAAAGTCTTTTCGTTAGTTTTCTCCCAATGAAATAATCGATACGACGTATTTGAGTTGGTGGTGGTGGTGGTGGTGGTGGTGGCGGCATGGTATGGTGTTGGGATGAGAGCAGAGAAGACCAATTTGGCCTGTGGCTATGTAATGCAATTTAATGTCAACCCTTTATAACTGCGACACGCGAAAACGAGCTGGGTTGGATGTTCAAGTAGAGTGAGAGTGAAAGTAAAGAGGATTTTTACACTAGGAATTACTTTCACCAACACCCCTGTACAAATACAACATTCGCACGACATGTGTATATATGTATGTAGTGTAGTATGATGATGATGATGATGATTGTAGTGTATGTTACAATTTGCACAACGTCTCATTTGGATTTGTTTGGTTGATTTCAGGAGTCGATCCGAGCCATAAAATGGAATGCCTTGGGGTTCACAGTTATAGAGCTCCTGTTTTTCGTTCTCCGTGTGATCCTTGGCATCATCCCAACGCCCACGGTGCCTGATTTGGCCAAAACTGATCAACCATTTAAATGGGATATCTATAAGACTCTTCATTACTTCATATTCACAATCGTCGGTGGTTTAGTCTACCTCTGTATTCTCTTTCTGTATGTGCAAAAATTGGGTGCAGGTCACGATGAATTTGCTCAGCTCTTTAATCTTCCACTCACCGTAAATCCTCCCGCGTCAAATCCATCAGCCGGTGGTGGCGGATCCGGTGGTGGTGGGGGAGGCGGTGGTGGTAGTGGAGGAGGCGGGACCGGTGGTCCTCCTTCACTAATAAATCATAGCGACAGATCACCAAAACGCACGTTCTTGCCACCACCCCCTCAACTAATAAATCTAAACAATAACAAGCCTACACAGCAATCGACTGACGGGGAAAATAACAAAAAAGTTAGCGCCCCCATTGGAGGTGCTCCTAAAGAGCCATCGCCGCCTGGCTCCCCACTCTCCCCATACTTTCTCCTGAATAACCAGAACAGTTGTGCTAACGTAACAAATACCAGTAATAAAGTTGAAGCATGAGGAGGAGCCCCTCTGGCATCAACCTAGAGTTCAAAGTGTCCCAATGGGAAATCATAGAAACAGCCCACAATTAGACAGACTTGGAGTTGCAGTGTCAGGAGTTGGAAATGGAAATGGTGCCGGTGCACATCCTTCTCGAGCTTATCACTTGGGTCATGAACACATTCCGCCACTAATACCACCATTCCCAGACCCAGATGGCAGTGTTTCCGGCAGGAACGGAAGTTTTGGACCAGTGGACTTTGGAAGCCCTATTGGATCCGAATTGGGAATACCCCCGTATCCTCCCCATCACCACCAGTCACATCACGGGATTGGCATTCCGGGTCTAAGCGGACATCAACCGGAACCTCATTATCAAAAAATCCCCCTCAGCCCTGACTTCAGCTACTGCCTGAGATAGGCCTGGCCCATGTAGCTTCCTGCAGCAACTATGTTAGAAGAATTTGAAAAAGCTGGTATGCTACCATCTCCGTCTTCACCACCGTTGTCACCCTCAACAGATATCTCTTTTCCATCACCGTCATCCTCGCCATTCTCATCATCTTCTCTTTGTCAACTCTTCTGGGATGATGTAGGTTATCTGTAACAGTGAACAAGTGAACGCAACTCAACAGTAAAAAAAAAGGTAAATGAAAAAAGCTCAATCATCACTACCACCTACAAACAAGATGACCAACACGAGAGGGAAAAGAAAGGGATACCACCACCGAACCACCTCCACAAACATACACAACTCACTTTAAGTATCACAATCGCCATAACTTCAACTTTACTAACAACCTCAATACTTTCCTTATATAGTAAGGTTTGTGTGTTTTTGGATAATATTATGTGACTGTGAAAAAGTATAATGTGTGTGCCATCTCTTTCGAACAGTGGAAAGGAATGAGCCATTTTAGACACAGAAAAAAGAGAGAGAACCCACAGCAAAGAAAAATCTGAAAGTATAAGACGCTATCAAGTAATGCTTCAACAACGACTTTTGTAGTAACTTTATGCTTACAACTAGCATTAGCACTAGTGCTGCATATATATAAATATATTGCTACTACATTGCTACACCACTACTACTACTACTACAACGACTCTACCAGTGCCCTTGACAGTTCCAGATGTCTGCCTTGCCTTGCTTGCTTCGCTGTGTAAAAGATGCCAGCCTCCATTGAGTTGAAAATCGTGTCTGGCTCCATGCCAAACAAATCCAATTTTTCGCAATCTTCTTCCTTGAGACCCGATCTGAAACGTTAAATAGTACCAACCAAACTCCACAACTGACACTACACTATACAGTTTGGCACTATAGTACTCAAAAGTATATACATATACCTACATATATATATACACGTACAGTATGGAGAATAGATACTTTTTTTATAGATATACTAAGAATATATATGTATGCCATCTTCTATCAGCCTCATCTCTAAATACTATCAACTTGGCATATTATTCATGCATGTATTCAGCACTTCTTCTCGCTCTCTCTCTCTCTATCTTTTTGGATAAAATGAAAATATCATTTTTTTTGGAAAAGATGCATGTGCTTATTATACTACCAAGGAAAATTGTTCACAGTTCCATACTCTTCACATTATACTTTCTCTCTTTACATTTTTTTTACTTCATCTTTGGTTCAAGTCACAGTGTGCACAACCTCGAAATTTGTATTGTAAACTCTGACTCATGTAGACATGAACAGCTACATAAATTATTACATTATCTTACTTATGCAAGCAAGGAAGAAGACTCGCGCATTTTCAAAGGACAACAACAACAGGAGAAAAAAAAACTCTGAATACAATCTTTTTTTTTCTAAAAGAAAATCTACTCTCTCTTTTTTTACGACAATGGTGCTTCCGAAATCTAACACTTTGTACAGTTTTCACCGAAAAAAATACAATTTCTTTCTCTCGTTCCACGTTTTTCTTGCTAATGCGTTGTTATACTACTTACTACTACATACTTACTCCTTTCTGCTGGCGAAAAATAGTGATGATGATGATGATGATGATGATGATGATGATGACGACGACGACGGTGGTGGTGGTGATCTTGAAATATGCTTTGCATTTCTCTATCTCTCTCTCTCTCTCTCTGTTGATCTGACTTTTTTACACACTCACTGCACTTAGACCCACACACTCTCTCTCTCTCAGATAATATTGTAAAATACTGCACTGCACTATATATGCTACTACCTTTTTACAATGAACTACACACACCACACACTGCTGTTGAGTTCGCACACAGAGAATGCTGTATACCACTTTTTCAACTACTACTAAAAAAAACTTAAACTATTATATAACATTTTATCTTATATAATGTTGAATGTCACTGCCTCGCACTGCACTGCACGCCTGCTGCTGTTGCTGTTCCTGCGAAAAAAAAAATTTCATTCAAAAAAAATAAAAGTTGCTGGATTCTATGCTGCTGGAAGCTATATGAGAAAAGACAAAAAAAAATCTAACAAAAATATTTGCTCTCTCTCTTTCGTAAGAGAAGAACATTTTACCTTCACTTTATTACTAAATTGTAACGAGTCAAGAATCAAGAAACACACACAGAAAAAAATATGCCATCATGTTTTTTTTAAACGAGAACAAGAAGAGAAAAAAAGCAAATGATGATATTTGTCTTTTTAGACCGTTTACCACCATATAGTGCTTTATAGTACACTATGTATGTTGTATATACCTATAAATGTAATATATAATGTTGATGAAAGGAGATAATCATCATCAACAAAATACAGTAATAATAGTAATATATAAATATAAACCAGAGATTTCAAATGAATGTGTAATATATAATATGCATGAGTTTTTCAGCTCGCTCATTATAGTAATGAATCTTGTGTTGATGTGTGTAATATATGTTATTTGTTTGTCTAGAAACAGGAGGTGGTCTGCTATATATCTCTATTATTATGCTACAATGAGTAATATGGAATTATGAAATGGTTGTGCCAGAAAAAAAATGTCACTTTCATCTTTTTTTTATTATTTGTGTTATTTTCCTCTCTTTTCTTTTCATTCTTGTCCTTTTTCCCATTTTTGCACTTGACATTTTTTTTGTTAAAAAAAGAAGATGATTATTTAAAGCTAGAAAAATATATATACCTACTTTTTATATTGCATCAATTGTATGGAAATGTTTATATAGAAAGCAACGATTGCCGTATAATAATAATAATCACTCGCAAGCAAGCACCGCTGCTGAATGAATGCTGCTGTTGTTGTCGCTCGCTACTACTCATTTGACTGCCCTGCACCCCGCATTCTCTGCTCTGCCTGCACCATGATGACTGCAAAAAAAATATCACGCGTCATCATCGTCGTCCTCTCGTCGTCGTCACATTTACTTATAGTGCTTTTTTTTTGTTAAATTTGAAGACTCGGAAAATATGAGTTTCGAGATGAAAAATATCTAAATGTAATGAAAAGTGTTCCAAAAAAATTGAAAGAAGAGAACAAACTGTCGTGTCGGAAGCATGAAACATGTAAATACATCTATGTATGTAGTGGATATTTATATATACATACTCATTCATATATATTATTTTTGAGCTTACATTTTTTTTCTTCATAATTTTCTCTACCTTAAACTTTCCACTTTGCTATTTTGATGATATGAGATGTACATTTACGTACATAATATTATTCTTGCATGAGCCCTGCCCTTACCCTGCTGTTGTATGTCAACATTAAATGACATAACTGATGTTGTCGTTGTTCTTATTGTTCAAATTGAAATGGAAAGCTGGTAAAAGTAGTAGTGAAAGGCCTTAGGGTCCTTGAGGGCTTCAGAGAAAAGATTGCTTTTTCTTCCTTTCCTTTCTGCTCTATCATTGAGCGTCACTGGTTTCCGTTGTGTCGGATTGTTTCCCTTCCACTTCCACTCTCTGTGTGTCGAAAAAAAATAGACCTACAATCATGTAGTATAAAAAAAGTAACGAACGAACGTCTCTCTAGTCTTCTTAGCACTCAAGGCATTTTACATCTACTTTTATGTTTTGTCTTTCCTGTCAACAAAGTTATGCCATGCATGCATGTGATGCAGCTCACTGTGTATATGCGTTGAGTAATTCCAAGTATGTGTGCCAAGACCAGAGTCTCTCTCACATTCTGCTTATCTAGAGATGTATCATTTTTTTTATAACTGTTTGAAAACTTGCTATATGATTGTTTATTTTTCTACCTCTTCCAATTACATGCATGCTGCCTCTGGAAAGGAAATACTCTTGTTCCTCCATTACCCCGATGATGTCCTTTAATAATTCTCTTTTTTTTCTTGCACATAAATATGTATGTGCTGTTATGCTATTACTATAATAACGCAAATGACGATAGCAAAATATTGTGGTTGTGGTGTAGTATTGGCATTCATATCAAAAAGCTACATGAAAGAATGGGAACCTTTCTGGCACTGATGCTGGGTGTCCTTTATTAATCTCAAGCCAAAGACTAGCAGTATGACAGAGATATTTCCTTTCTCCTTCTTCAAACTTGACAATGCAATGGTAAAGTTGGTTGGATGGGGGTGGGAGTGATGATGAATTGTTAAGAAATGAAAAATTTCTTCTTTCTATGTGCGTACATACATATATATGACATACATCATCAGGCAGGAACAACCAACATTAAAGTTTTGTGAAACAACGTGGCAAAAAAGGCAGACTTTTACTTTCAGACAAGCAGCTATAAATACTGCGAGAGGAAAAAAACAACATTACTTCGCTTTCTGCAATTTGCAAAACTTCATCGTCCGTATCGCTGAGTAGTTATTGCATTTTCACGGTAAAATACGGAAAGAAAATGAATACAAGAAAAAGAGAAAAGGTAATATGTTCACAGTTTGTAGGATAGCAAGCCAGGAGACAAATGTGATATTTGACTCTTATTTCACTCATCCTCCAAGGCTAGTAAAGTAGACTTGACATAAGAACTACAACAATATCATCAAGATGATCATTCCTAAGTAGTCAGATTAAACGGAATGGCAGCATACAATATATTATATACCCTCTGTATCCACGGATGGTATGTATGTGTGTGCATATATGTGTGTGTAGGACAACAACAGGATGCGTTGACAAAGTTAAATGGAAAGATTGCTGCAATAATTCCCATATCTGCCAAACTCATGAAGGTTATAGTAGTGGTAGTTGCTGCTGGAAAAGATATCTTCTCAGAATGTTTTTTTTTTTGCGTATTTCTGCTGTCGTGATAATAACTGCTACACTATACTGACATTTTATGTTTAGGTGTGTAGAAGAAACTTACAACCAAGCAGAGCACAGTTTAGAACACGACAGATGTGTATCCTTTTTTTTTGCTTGACTGTCAACGTCATTGTTATTGTTGTCACTGCTAAACTGCTATAATAGGTTACTACATTGTACATGTTCCACAAAAGAAATTCATTCTTCACTTCTTGCTGTTGTTATTGTTATTATTATTATTATTATGCTTCAATGCCAATATCAAAATATCCCTCCTTTTTATGTTTGAGCACCTATATTTTCCTGCTTTTGAGTGAAATGCTGAGCAAAAGAAGAGCCACTAGCATGATGGTGTGTATAGTAGGTATGCCTGCATGTATTGTGTACTTACGTATGTCGTGTGTGAAGTGGTTTTCTATTGTTTTGTGTGTTGATATTAAAGAAAAGTTTCTAAACAATACCTATTCTCTCTCTCAACCAATATTGAAAACATGGACGACATGCACACATATTGCATCATGAGGAGACTTCCAGGATCATACAAACAACAGAGAAGAAAAAAAAGTGTAAAAGAAGGTTTTGTTGGTGAGCGAGCTGAGAAGGGAGAAAGCTATGTATAGGCATGCATAATATAATATATAATAGGTATGTACATGACATAGCCTCTTCCCTAATTCCTGTTTCTTATCGCCCTACATTCCTTCTTGTTCCCTCGCACACACTACCAACAAGAGACTTGTTCTTGAGAAGACATTAATTTTCCATGATTAATTAATAAATGGGCCTAGAGCTCAAGGGATACTTGGAATAGTTTGCGCGCATTACACATTGCCTCCTCATATTAATGTATACTTTTTCATTTGTATCTTGAGCCTTCTACGACAACCACGACGGCTCTACCACCACCATCCGTACATATCTATAACCTATTATATATACTGTGTACACAAAAGTGAAAGCAACTTATTGTAACCACCACTGCCGCGGCCAACATCCAAACCAAAAACTTGGAGCGCATGGGGCAACTACCATAAATACCTTTTCTTTTGAGGATTTCCCATACCATATACGAATACTTTGTTGTATACCTATTCTTTGCTTTTGCTTTTCCCTTTGAAAAGTCCATATAATATCAATATCTGTCCTTTGTTAAGTCCCTTATTCTATTTTTTTTCCACAATGCTGACTGCCAAGCTTTTCGCTCTGTGTTATCAAAATGGTTTGTGTATGTGTGTGGATGTGAGCCCTTCTTTTCTTTCTTACTACCTTCTCCTTTTCAGTTTCTTTAGAACACATATTTATAACCTTTTACCACTGAAAAAGCAACCAGAGAGACCAAGAGGGAAGACATTGAGATGAGAAGATCCGGTCTTCTTCTTCTTCTTCTACTACTACATTTCTTGCTCTGGTTGTTCTACTTTTCTCTTTACTTTCAGCCCGACAGTCTCTGTCATTTTGCCAAAGTCTCTCTGAAAAAGAAAAAGATATAAGTTTTTGTTATGTTATGCAACATAACCAAAAGTAAAACATACCTACACACATACACAAGCCTTTTATGCTTGCTTGAAACTGTCTCATCGAGTTGCAAATATTATAATAATTAACAATTATTAGTCTGGGATAGTACACATATATAACAAGGAAATGGGGGCTAATGGGTCCTTTGTGTCGTATGATTATGAAAATAGCAGATGACAACATGCACGCTAATCTGGGCTAGTTTTGACTGCTCGACTTTTCTTGACGGCTGGAGATTTCAAGTCAAACTGAGTGAGAACTGTGTGAGCTTGCTAACAATTTGAAAAAGGGTAAACAGCCAGTTTTCAGTCAACTTTTCCCTACATTCCAAAATGAGAAGGATTTTCATATAATATATGGGGTTTATGTATTAATTCCAATCACTATAATAAAGAAAGAACTTGTTTTGCATAAATGAATTTAACATGTACAATGAAACAGTTTACATAATATGCATTATATATAGTTATCATTTACAGAAATGATCTTTTAGGAATATTTTAAGAGTTTTTTTATTTGATGAACTTTGAAGAATTTTTGCATTTGTTTTTTGTTTGTGTTATTGTGACATAATCAGCAGATGCACGTTACGGGAAATTTTGTACATGAAACATAATAATATTATGTATACCTATTATATATTCGTCGTAGGCGCCTTTTTATTTGAGTTTTCTTATAAAATTACATTTTGTAGCAAATGCCAAAAATATTTACACAACTTTTCTGATGCAACATCCGTCATTTCTTTTTTATTAGCACAAACCAAAGGAATTTTTATTCGCCACCAGATTATTCCTTCGATATGCACACACACGTATACACGTAGTTTGGTAATTAAACCTATTATAATTCTTTCATTATGACAAAAAAAGAAAAAGAAAACATCGTAAATCGTTGTCTGACTCAGGAATTTTTTCAAAATAAAAAAAATCAAATTGATTTAATGTAAATTTGCATGGAGTGGATTTAGATTTACACGTGATATATTAATTATATAATATAATAAATAATTGTTAAATGTAAATGGTACTGAACTGTAAATGTGCTCATTTAAATTTGTGAAAGCAAGATTGTCATATGAAAAAAAAAACTTCGGCTCACACCTAATTAATCCTCAATACATACAACAACAACGCATATATACAACAACAGTTACGTACTACTATTTATATATTTATGTTATTTCCACTAGAATTCGTGAGAAACCGCCATACGAAATAAGATGTAATAATCAATCGTTATCGAATCAAACACACATATTATTACGATTACATTAATTAATGTATTACAAATTATATATGTATAATAATTAACAAGTATATTATAATGTTATTGTTTAACCTTATAACCTACCTTAAATAATTAAAAAAATAGCAAAAAAATATTATGAGACTACTTATATCTCTTCGTTTTGTAAATAATGTCAAATGTGTGTATACTGTCGTCAACCAAGGAATTATTTATTTATTCAGTGATAAGAATAATTATTTCTCCGAGTTCGTTCTAGAATAAAATAAAAAGTTGACTTATTGTAGTTTATATCGGATTTGTACCTACAATAATAATCGTAATAATTATTATTATTAGTGGCGATATCCATAGACTTTGAAAAGTGGATTTATAAGTAATGTATGTTTATCTTTATAATAAATACTATAGTATATTATTGTTTTAACAGTTATATAACGTATATGTATGTATGTTTACGGAAGTGTTGGTGTAATAAAATCTAGCGAATGTATGTATACATCTATATATATTTACAAAAAAAAAACTCGCTCACTATACTTACTTAATTTATGAATCAATTCTAAGGTCGTATATATAGTTGATAACGATGCAACAGTATTTACAACAAATGTAATAATTAAATAGATGACAAAGATACACAATGCGCAAAGTGTGCATGTGACACGCTTCTAATTGATAAATATATTAAACTAAGAGCAATACCTAAATATTAGATAAAATGTTCATTAGTGTATATTATACTTATATACATTGTGTATGTGTAATAATATTTATAAAATGAAATGATATAAGATATGATTTGGTTGTTACAAAAGTAGTTGATTTTTTTATCACTGCAGTGCAAGCATAATAATGATTTTTGAAATGCCGTTAGCCTCCAAATAATATATACCAAGCAGAATAATATGAGTCACAAGAGTAATAAAAACCGTTATTTGCACAGATTTTTTCCATTTTATGCACTAGTGAAATCGAAATCATGGATAAGTTGTTCAAATCTAGTGTAGTAAGTACAATATGTACGCATACATTGTTTGTTTAACATATATTTACTATTTGTCTAATACAGGAAATGCAAATACTATTTAGGTGCACAACTTTGTAATTAGGTGTACGTGAAATTTTTTAAGGAAATATCTATACTACTGCTGAATGTAGTAGTAATAAGTTAATAAGGATGTATATAGTTTATGGTTTAGTGTATATGACGACTTTTGTAATAAAAAAAATGTATGGAAAAGTTGAGTGAAAGTATATATTTTAATTTAGGTAAATAAGACACAAGGATTGTATTGTGTTCTCTTGACTTTTACTTGTTACAACATTGTGTAATCTAAAATAGATACAATATTTAAATTAGAAATATGTGCACATGCACACATAATAAAATTTTAATATGTCCCACTACTACTCAAAGCGCTGTTAAAGGCTGAAATACACATAATCTTAGGAATTGACTTAATATATACAGATCGACGTATTATATACAGATATAATTAATTCTAGCTTTAAAAATAAATACATATATGTATAGAAATCGGTACACGCGGTTAGTAAGATCTACTTATTACCTTAACTTGTAAGTTTAAATACAAAAATATGAAACCATTATACATAATATATAGGTACATATATATAGTCTTGTTATTGTATAGTGTATTATTATTATAGTATACAACAAATAGTTATGAGACTGCTTTTCAGTACTGGGTTGTGAAATGTTCGCAAAAATTCGATATAATATACATTATGATAGTTAATCGTAAGAAAATTCAAATATTTAGATCATTGCACCACATTTTTAATCACACAAACTAAAATAAAGCATTTCAGTTTTTTATTTCTATTTATTGTTGTTTTATAAGCTTTAATTTCATTTAAAATTATCCATGATTAATTTCCAGAAACTTGTATTGTTTTCCTGATCCTAGTTGACCAACAAATTTCTATAAATTTTTTTAATACTTTTGCTTCTCTCACTGTTAACTGTGCTACTATTATCGCTTTAGTTTTATTTGTTCTAACAGTTACACGAATCATCATCATAATAATATTCTGTATAGTTTGAATGTTGGATATTCCTCATAATATGTCTTCCCTTGTTACTTAAATATGTATGTATGTATGTATAACATATTATTCAATTTAAACCAAATGGTGCAGAAAAATTATTCAAGAAATAAAATTACTTTACGATTCTCTATGCTTTAAAAATATAAAAATAAAATAAAAGTATTGTAAGAGATGCATACACTGTGCTACCTGATATACTCATTGATTGATGTAATCAAAATAATAATTATTATTATTAGTAAATGCAATGTTATACATATTAATACATAACCTATGTATATAAAATACTGAATATTGAACATTACCTACCAATATAAAACATCGTTAAGGCTAATAAAAACTCAAATGAAAACATACACATGTATTTCTAATGTATATATTGTATACTATATACTTGTAAGAGTAAAAGGTAAAATATATGTAATATAATGTGTATGATTAACGTGTAATGTTAAAAATAAAGCTAAGTAACTTTTTTGTAATAATCTCTCGATATTATGTGATGATGATGATGATGATATATACTTACACTATGTATTATTACTGATAGTACATCAGACATGTTTCACATCAATTATTTATTTCATTAATCACACCCAACTTCCTTATAGAAATGGTCATTGCCTCTGGAATTTCATTTTTATTATTATATTGGTGGCCTAAGCGAATGCATAAGCGAATGCATAAGCGTGTGAGGGGAACATACTACATTTTTAAGGACTGTGAGAAACACAAGACATTTTGATGGCTTTGTTGTCTGCACACGATTCCAAAAGGTATGGTTTGAATACCTAATATATGATATAAAAAATCCGGAAATCAGTTGCCTATATTGTTCCCACTTTCGGTAATATGCATCAAAATATCAATGATCATATAGGAACATTTTACTAAAATATCTCTTTACTGATTCATTTGTGTCGTTCACTTTTTGTAAAGAAAAAAGAGATGCAAGGCATACCAAAACAACTTTCATAAGGAATATATATGAATATACATATTCCTGAAACGTACATATATACATATATTTCATATATATGAATTCATGCCATGTATATTTTTATTTAATGTAAATAGTTTAAAAAATATATATATTCTGGCAACTTATAGAGAGAAAAATTGTACAAAATAGCACATTTAGTGTTTAGTTTTAGTGTTTTAATGCAATTTCTCGATTTTTGTTTAATTTAATTTATCAACAATCAAAAAGTTTACCTGCTGAACAATAAGTGTGTTTAGACTAAAATGAGGACGATGAAAATTAGGAGTAGGTATATTTACCACGTGGGGAAATTATCTCAAGTTTTTATAGTTTTAATATATAAGTTTAATTAGGGAAATTGGAAATTTATGAAAGGTTTGATAGATTTGTGTTGTGTTTGGTTGAAGAGGAAATATGGAGGGACAGGATGGGTTACCCACCTCTATTGGCAATGTCGATTTTCTGAAATCCATTCAACCAGCCCTTATTCTTACTGTGGGCCTGTGATCATAGGAAGGACCGATTTGTAGACCGAACTACTGAGGCATGAATATGTAGCACATGGCTGTTGTAGACAAGTATGAAGAAAGAAGTGAAGCTGATGGTAACGGTCAGAGACAAAGCGGCGGTCTGAGCGAAAAATGGCTCGTGGATACGAGTAGTGTATGGATAGAACTGGGTTGCCTGAGATGTTTGCGGTGTGAACCGAAGTTCCATTCTAAGGTGGTGTTGTGAAGAAAGCAATATCTTGAAGGCCAACATGCAGCTGTTTCCGTACGGCAGGTGCAATGTTGTGAGAGCGATCTCGCTTGGCTCCATGGTACGGGTCCGGGGATTGCAAAGTCTCTTGACCTCCTCGTCCGTGTAAAAAGTAATAACATAAACATCTTCCATAACCTTTGGAAACACCAGTTAGATTCAAGATAATCTTTGTCCCAGGGAAAAAGTTGCAATAGCGCGTCCATAGAAGTTTGACAAGAATTTTTTTACTAATGTACATTATTGGGAACAAGAGTTCCAAACATGGGCGTAGAAGCTACAAATCTATCTCCACTGGAGCTCGGAGGCTGCTAATTCCTTTACGACCTTGTACAATCGGTGTTGATGTGGTGGTAATGTGTCTAGCAGACGTTGGCTGATTTCCAGGCTCACTTGCACTATCCTCCGTCATCCGTATAGCTTTTTAGAGAGCTAAATTTTCTACAGACACATTTCCGTTCATTTCAACAGCTATTGGACTCNGTCTAGCAGACGTTGGCTGATTTCCAGGCTCACTTGCACTATCCTCCGTCATCCGTATAGCTTTTTAGAGAGCTAAATTTTCTACAGACACATTTCCGTTCATTTCAACAGCTATTTGACTCATTACCGGTTCTGAAGACATCCTGATCAAAAAAAGTCTACAAATATGCCTACGGCATTACTAGAATGAAAAATTCGTAAAATTGAAGCAAATAGTTAACTGTACAAATAAACAAAATAACATATCCTCACTGGGTAACGTTCGCCAAGCTACGTGCAAAAAGAAGGCATATTTAAAAAAAATCAACCAAAAGGTAAGTTTCCCAAATTTATATATTATTTTAAACGAATGAAAAGTGCACGCACTTTGTGTGATCGTCTTCATAAATGTTGCTCCGTGTCATCATGATAAACGTGATTTGGGTTTTTAAGCCTGAGATAGGGATTATCGCTCCTCTCCGGTTTCAGCTACAGTCAAGAGTGTCTTGGTACATTTGTATAATATTACGTGTTGTTATACACTTGATATCATGCATTAGTGCTAAGACATGCCAAATTGTCATCGTCGTCACAGCTTAAAAAGAAAGCCATTCCACAAATGAGCATACGTGCGCAAAAAATTTGCACATGTACAAATGTGGTTTGTAAGGTAAACAAAAATTGCATTTCAGCATGTGAAATAACATGTTGCTCGTAAACGAGCATATATGGAATGCTTCAGGCAACTTGGAACATTTTATTAGTTTCGTGCATACACGTACATAAAATTATCTAGAAACAACAGCTAATCCATTTCTTAATTGGTTTTGACTAGAGTTAGATGAAAGTTTGCCGTTCAAAGGAAAAAAATAAATTTTTGGGAAATGTAGTGATAATGATGATAATAAAAAATACAATAGTTCATGAAAATGAAAATATGGAATATTGGTAATGGTATAAACATTTCTATAAAATTATAAATGTAGTTATAATTAATTCAATCATAATTTATCAATCATGTACGTATTTATTAATACACGTTTCATTTCTTCCTTTCCAATTTTTTTACATGGAACAATCTGTGGAAATGCATAAGATGCCTATGCTGAAGTGATGAAGACATATCGTATTAGAAGAATTTCCTAACAAAATCCTAATCCACTTTTCTCTCGCAAGTTTATCCATATAACATGTATATATTTTTAGGAGAGTTCCGTGTGCATGTGCTGCTGCTTGGATCCAATGTAACATTTTTTTTGTCGATAGGACAAAAAAGCACCGAAATCTACACTTAACGAAGATACGCGACATACGACGGAATCCTCGAAAAAAAAAGTGTAGTGCATAGATCGAAGAAATGGTAAAAGACAAAAACAATGCTAAAATGCTGATTCCATGAACCAGAACAAACCACATCCTTCTAATCTGCATCTCGTTAAATAAAAAATGCATAAGATCGTCAAATGATATTTTATCAGTTTGTTTGATAGTGGCGTCCCGTAAGCCTACTACTTTTATGTGTGTGTGTTTCATGTTTCATGCAGTCTCAGTAGATTTGCACTATGTATCCTATAATATTATCATATACTATAGTTTGTGCAGCATTTAACTTTTTGAAATATTTTACCTCCAATATTTTTAAAGGAGACAAAGTTTTTTGTGATTAGATTAGCTAATTGTACACTTGTTTGAGAAGCAAGTTTAAAAGTATTTTCATCTTCATATTAAAATGTTCTCACAATGTTGTCGCACCGTTGAACAATGTTTCAAAAGATTTTATTCATGTCGTGTTGTAAAAATAGGTGACGATTGTTTTTCTGAGCTGTAGAGACTACAATGCTCCCCCGACCTTAGCGGCTTCAGAACATGTCTTACGGTCTTACCTCATCAATCGTTAAAATGATGCAAAGCATTAAATCGGTTGAGTGTAGTAAAGGCTCACTGTTTCATACAACAGAGTAGTAGCCCTGATGAACGTACAGACGCTTTAGGAAGTTTTTTGATTATCGGCTGGACAGAGAGACGGCATTTAGTCTTGATATTAGACTTAACAAGAACGATTTTATAGGTATTATCAATGATTGTCTATCATCGCAACAGGACCCGGAGAGTGCTCAACATTCATTCCCAGGAATACCGACACTTTTCATGAACCAACTCCATTCATCTCAACAAAAATCTGGCGTTTTGTATTAATGTAAGACGACAAATGATGAATCCTCCTCATCTAATAACAGAACACAAGAGAACGCCGTGACGATGACATAAAAAAGTGAAACAAAACTTATCTGCACGAACAGAAAAGCAAAGAGCTTTATAATACGAAACGAAAAGTTAAACAAAACGCAACGTGTGGAATTGGCCAACTGCCTGTCTCTGACTCCACTTATTCTGGTAAGGAGACAAGAAAAACCGCTGAACCAAGAAGAAGAAGAAGAAGAAGAGAGCGCGAGAGGAGATAACAAGAAGGTGACTATAAGGTGAGAAGAAGTATCAATCCAAAAGTCAATAATACCTATAATTGTATACGTATGTGTAGACTTTTTGTTGAATTGTCATCCCAACTGTCTAAATGCGTCTGTTTATAACTTGGAAATCCAGTTTTTAGTTATAATAAAAATATGTGTTCATTACAATCATTACATAACAATCTGTCTAGCATATCTGCTAGTTTCTCTGTTATTTATGATAGGAATATCGCGTTCCTAGATATTTCATTCAGATTCTGTTTAACAAAAGTCCGCAATGTATTGAATTTTATGTACAAACACAATACATACCTATGTGTATATTGCTGGAACAACAAACCATAAAAATAGGAAACTAAAAATAGTTAAAAAAAAGTAGCTGATCGCTGATCAATAAAGTATAAGATATGTACAAGAAAATTTATTTATATACATGTAAGCTATGTATAGGTGCAATAGGCGTATACCATAATATATATTCACATACGCGAAAGTGTCGATGAAAAAAAACCTTTCTCTCGTCTTCGAGCCACTTTACTTTGTGTTCTTTGAAGGAATGACCTTGTTACGCCATGCAAAAAAAAACATAAGCCTACTATTTGTACAGGTATGCATATTTACTACATTAGTAGAGTATTAGACAAAAATACAACCTAAACACTTTACTAAATCATGCTCAAAGTATTTTTAGTCTTGAATGTCGTCTTAAATGTTTAATTATAGTTTACACGTGATTCACAGGCGTCTTGAAATTTTTTGATTAAACAAAACTAACAGTTTTTACGACTGCTGTATTAAGCAGTATGTGTAAAAACAATAGTAATTATTACAGCAGGTCGGCACCTCATAATTTGAACCTTTGTTTTATGTGATCGTCGTAAATTGTATATTTGCATGTAAAGGTGAAAGTATGAAAACTTATGTAGTGTAATAACACTGAAAATGAACCAAATAAGCCGAAAAGGACGCCAACGGAATATTTTATAGACTCCATGGACTCCATTTTCAGAATTTCATATTTTTATTTCCTATGCATGCCAATCAAATGCCATACCACACAGTATTATTATTTTACTATCATTTTTTTAGACTGGACTGTTCTTGTAATATATCAATCTATTTTCCTGGTACAGTAATCAAGATAATTAATATTATTAGCCAAATCCATGTCTTTAGCATAAAACCTCTATCAGATAAGTTATCCACTCGTCTACTCTACACACACGATGTGGCAGATTTTTATTCGCCTCTTTTGAGTTGTATTTTGCTTTTCCCTGAAGAAAAGCCCACGGAAATTTGCACATGAGAGAAAATGTCAGCTTCATATAAGCTTACTCGTCCCTCACAACAAGAGACAGACAAGTTTGTAAATGTCCATTGTATTTTGTGTCGTTGCGTTAGTCTCATCTAAAAAAATGCCTCCTCCTGTCACGAGAATATTATGAATAATGTAGTTTTGTAGTTATGTTTGCGTAAAATGTGGTATATACTACCGCTATACGATGGATGGATTTGTGTCTGGCGTGTGTGTAGAAATGGGTAAAAAGTGTGGATACTTATGGATGGACGATGAAATATAATACATATAGGCACGTGCTATACAGATAAGTAGTATGGTATATAGTTTCTCCACTTCCATATTTGACCCAGGCACACTTATTCTTTCGCCAATATAGTTCACGACGATACTCATGATGAGTAGTCATGAGCAAGCTTGATGGACATGGCCATAAATTAAGACAATACATAGTGACATTAACAAAGGAAGGGAATTTTTTTTTTGAGAAAGTGAAAGAACAAAGTTGGTTAAATATATACACATATGAATATTTTGTGCACATTAGTGGCAAGTAACATGCAAGTACTGACTGAGTACTACTGACTGCCAACTTTATAAAAATATGTATGGTCATTTGGAACTCGCACATGTATGTACATAATATATATCCCACGAGTTCCCTGTGTAGCATTTAGTAATGCTTGCTGACCTTCCATTTTCTTTTGATGTTGTTGGTGGACTTAATGATTGTTATATTTATTATATGCAAAAGCATGTACAAATATCCGATCCGAAGTAGAATTGAATAGGCGCATTTCACTTTAAATGGGCCTTAATATAGGCATCCACGCTATTTAGCTCGGCGCTATACATTATTGTCTAACTCGTCATGTTGTTCTGTATAACGTCTTATAAAGTTTGTTGGTCGTTGTTGACGTGTTCCTTTTTTACCTGACGCACCATATTATATGACTAACTATGACACAACAGTAATAAATCATAATATATTGAATAAGCATGCGATGCAAACATACCTACATACATCACATAATGTACATACATGTGCATATTATTATGCCGTGCAAATATAGTAGCTCGTGGTTCGTATGCTTTTATGGAATTGTGAATTGAGCAGTTGTGGTCTGTTGTACACGGTCTCCTTTCACTATACTTATCTATAGTAGGTAGGTAAGTATGTATAGTATATTATGAACTTGATAGACATTCAGCTAAACTAATAAATGGTTTTCCTAGTACTACATACTACTGACTACTAACAAAAATATAGGGGAAAAAAGGACTAGTAAAGCAAAACGGATGTATTAGACATTTTTGTTGCTCTTTTGGTGAATAATATGTAGTAAGTACTATTACTACTATTACTTTACTATATACTACTGACTGAGCTACATAACCGAACTGAACAGCTTTTAGCTTCCTTCTCTCTCTTTCTCTATCATCAGAAAAGAAATCGTTTGTATATATTGTATAGTATATTAATAAACTATTGACTTCTTTTTCTCGGGTCGTTACTGAAAAAAAAAAACCTTAAGTTGTTTACTTTGTAGTGCTAAATGCTTCTATTATTATTACACGGACGGGCGTTGTTGTTATTATTACTATTGTCGCAGCTTATCAAGTCAAGTCAAATAAGAGACAACACACCACATAATTCGAGTTGTTGTAATCCTTTCTCTCTTCACTTTTTTCGTAGTGATGATGATGTGCGTATGTTCTAGAGAGAACGCTTGGCTCTTCTGGTGACAAAATCATGTCTGCTGAGCGGAGCAATAATTATTATCCTGGGGCAATGCAAACTTCTACAGAGAGAAGATTCAGTGAGACTATCCCGGACACTAACAATCAGCAGCAACAACAAAAGTCATCCTCATCATACCTGCTACTTTCACCTTCCAACCCATTGAGAACATTTGCCATATCTTTCTTGACCCATTGGATTTATTCTACTGTGATCATTGTGACAATTAGTGCCTTTGTACTTAGCTCAGTCTATTGTAATTTTTTGTGTGACAAGAGAGTTGAGAATGGTAATACGGAATCTTCTACAACAAGGAGAGAGGATCCGATTCCCTCAAGTGAATGCGCTGTACTTTATTGGACCAGGTTCGCTGAAAACACAAGCTTAATAACTATTATAAGATTTTTTTTTGGAAAATGCGAGCATGAATGTAGGTATTTAATTTACAGTGTGTATTTTTGAAAAAAAAGCTTGTAACCTGATATCTGATATCTCAATCTGCAGGAGGATTTTATTTATTGTAATTTTGTTGGAGATTATAATCAAGGCTCTTGCAAGAGGTTTGCTTGTTGAAGCGTTCTCCTATCTTCGAATCACATGGGATTGGTTGGATATAATTAGTTTAGTTTCATTGTGAGTAAAAAAATTTCATTTATGCAAATTAGATAACAACAATTTTAATTAAGTGTAATCTCAAGCATACAAAAAACTTTAGTATATGTACTCAGTTTATAAGTGCATTAATTTTATTTTACAACTTAATTAATCAAGTTGATGGGGGGGTCTTCATTGCAGATTCGTTTCGATAATTATACCGTGGAAAGCAGCGGAATCTTTAGCAGCTGGGATTGTACTCTTAAAATTCATTCCAATTCATCCAGGTCAAATGTTAACATTTTTTGTAATGAATTCTATATGTATGCTTGTTGTTATTTATCTTTGCTTGACTTTTATAATTTTGTTTAATTCTGTGAAATCGGTTTGTGTGTGTGTGTGTTCATGTATATTGTCAACTGTTATAAATTGCGTTTTTTTGTCGGTTATTCATGGTTTCATGGTTCATGAAAACGCATATAATTACCCTTACGCCTTTTTAAAAACCGATATGTATATCACATTATATTATCTGCAACAGGTTCAATCAGCGCGTTCATTTCTCTTTGTTCGTGTGCCAAAAAGTTAATCCCCGTTCTTATTTATGGGATAATCATCGTATGGATATATGGTGTCGTAATTTTTACGCTTTTCGCAAAGTACCAACAACAAGACATCATTGACGAAGGTGATCCGAGGAAAAAGAGCAGTGGTACTACAACAAATAATGTATCCGGCAGTGACAGTGACGGTGTTGAGAATGAAAACACAACGCAGGAGAGTCATGTCATGGCATTTGTCGATGGGGATTATCTTACACCATCAACAGGCAAAAAATCTCAAAATTTCTCGTATGGGTTGTCCGTGGAATGTCTGCCAACTAATTTGAGGTATGTATGTGACGTCATTGCTTCAACACTACTTCCACTTGTGACATGATGCTATTATTTTGTACACATTATTTTGTACACATTATTTTGTATTTGTAATCTATACAATCACTTTCAACGTTTTTTGATGTAGAGAGAATTGTATGTATATATATTTTTTAGGAATATGTACGTATATGTAAATGTATGTTTGTAGGTTTATAGAAAATTGTTTCGCTCAATATGTTTTTACGGAATGTCGGTTTTTATAAACTTTGTTTCGGAGATTAGTCTGAAGAAGATTTCGTTTCGTGTTGTTTATGTTTAATTAGGTCTTTAAGTGGATCATTAATACAAGCTGGCCAGATGCTAACTCTGGGAATTTTCACAGTCTGATCATGCGTCTACAACACCATCATGGGGAAATGTATCTATTCTGGTTAATATAGTTTTTTTTAAATATAAATAATGTCTACAATTTCTGTCTAAAATTTTTAAATTCATTTTATAAAATACATTATGAAAACAACATTATCAATAACAACTTGATAGCCTATGCTAATGTTTTCTGCACTACTTTTGTTTACAGAATACATTTGAGTCACAGTGCCAATATGAAATATATACCCTTTCCATTGTGGAGACATTAGTAATTATCTCAGGAACGCTTCCCATGATTACAATGACTTTTGGAGCCTTGTACGATTTCTTCCAAAAGGAAAGCTATGAACTGAAGAAGCTTGCACTTGATCATGAAGACAATGTTGATGCTGAACATGATAGCAGTCACACCACCTATTACCATCAGTATCATCACCGGAGGAGCACAGTTGGCAGTGCAATAAGTGGACGTAGTACTAATAGTCAAAACAACCGTGATGAAAGATCTTCTTGCTTAAGTAGCTCATTTAAGCAACTAGCCAATATATTTTGTGACTGTGATTACTACTTTTGCTGTTTGGCAAATCTACAAAGGCGACTTGATCCATACGCTGCTCGAATTTTCAACTCAACGAGATTCATGGTTTTTGTATTGTTTGTAGTGTCATTAGATTGTCTTTGCATGATAGGGCTTCTGTGGTTTTCCACGAGCACCGGTGGGGTTATTGATTTCTCCTACACTTGGTTAATTACATACTGCCTCCAGGTATATATATATACACATATCTGATGAATGACTGCTATTTCATAAAAACTTCATATAATATATATATTGCGAGCTTATTATGGAAACATGCTGACTATGAAATGAGCGAATGTGTTTGTAATATTTCAGATATGCTTCGGAATATATACTTTAGAGGCAGTATTCAGATGGCTCGCCATAAGCTCAGATGAATATTGGATGACTATTTGGTCTGCATTTGATCTCACTTTGGTTATAGTCTATTGGATAGGATACGTAGTAATGTACATGTGGAATTATGATTCTTATTATTCACAATTTTGTGGAATATTAATGGTATGTTTCTGCTCAAATATTTCCGTCAACAATCATTTATTATTCATTAAAGTACTTTTGTACATGTATATTTTTTTAAACTATATATTTTAACAGATTAGATTGCTCAAAGTCATTCCTTATTGGAAGCCCCTTGAACACTCGCTCAACCTAATGATGTTCAGTTTGCTGGGCAAACTTCATAATTTATTCGTGATATTGATTTGCTCATGTAGTACCTTTCTCCTGAAATATGCAGTTAATATGATAGGTATGTATAATATATGCACCAAAAGTTATCATCACCAATACACAATACACACATAAACACACATGTGCGTAGTGCGTGTACCGCAGTGAGCTTATATTATTATGACCATGATTTTTGTTCCCATTTTTGCCGTCGTGTAATGATTGGAATTTATATTTGATTTACACACTTAATAGTCGATGTATGCCCTATATTCTGATTCTTTTTGGTTAAATTGCAGAAATAGAAATCCCACGGAGCTCACATGATTCGTCAGATGGGATTTCTTCAAACACACCTTATTTTTATATCATAGTGGAACCCTTATGGCATTTAATTTTGTACTTATTATTTTCTATCATAATACTTTTCATATTCATGCAAACTATTGAAATTCTGGAGGCACGCCAGAGGGAACAAAGCGTACATCCTCAGATTAGTTTCCTGTTTCATGAAAGTCCATCCGAGGAGCTTGTTAATATGCAGTACCAGCAGCGAACAGCTCGCAACCTTAACGAATCATCATCTCCCATTAGTATAATGTCTTTACCTAACGGGACAAGTCCTATGAAATACAGATTTGATTCTACTCCAAGTGGCAGCCATAATGGTCTTTTGTCACATGAAAGGCAAAGTTTTCTGTCACCGAGCTCAGATGGGCTTTCTCCACTTTTGTCAATTCCTTCCAATTCCAACTCGAACGGATTGAATGGTCACGTGCAAACTGCACAACATTCGCCAATAGATGATATTAGTTGTACTATTACTGAATCAAATGTTCAGCCAAACAATAATAATAATCAAAGGGGTACTGCCCAAAGTATACAATCCTATTTCTGCTCTTCCAAGGAACAAATTTTTGATTATATAAGCTCAGGAATGATCATTTTATCTTCGGTGGATGTAGTAAGTGTATTCTTTTTGCACCCATTAAAAATGTGTTTGAAATAATATGATTATTATGAGTGGTTAAAATGATTAATGTAATTGGTATTTTGGTTAGCTCCTTGATTCTTCTGACTTGCCACATGCAATGGGCTGGAACTCCCTTCGCCCAGGACGATCACTCTGGTTGGAAATTTTGTTCATTTTTTGTATCGCAGCACATATAATATACAAAACCAGATTGAGCAGATTTTCAAGAGAAACATTTTTACAAATCTCTTGCATATGTGATCTACTAATTATATTGGTAAATTGAAGAGAAAAAAACAACAATAAAATACATTTAAATTGATTCTTTTTCCTATGCTAAATGATTCCTTAACACATTTTTTTTCTAGGCAGCTTCAGTGGACGTTTTTGGTTCCGGGATGAAATGGTTTTCTCTACAAAGTGCACATACAAGTGTAAAAGTCTTTGTGAATAGTGCCAAAGTCATATCCGCCTGTCGTGGTGTGCTATTACTTTCTCGACTTTCTTGCTTGCAG
>JAHZNC010003176.1:0-15059 GCA_027744095.1 Zhuqinia jingwanae
GGTGAGATGCTTCTTGGAATACCAAAAAAGTTGATTCCATTCTGACTGATTCTCTCTGGCAAACATTAAAATCGTTTATATAGGAAAAGGCACAAAAAACTAAACCATAAATTGCTCTCGTTTACATAACATGACCAGATTTGTTAGCAGCACAACTTACTCTAAACCCGCTTTGATAAAAACGAAGGGAAAAAAGGTGGTTTACAATACGGAAAATTTAATAACAACCGATAATATAACTGCTAGACTGCTAATTATTATACAAATTTTGAAGAAGGGAAATCCCTTACCTATTGGACTACAGCCACTTGCAAGCAGGTAGTATTAAATCAACGGATTTATATGGTGCACACCACCAATGCACCAAACCTCTTCTTGAACAGGTCTATTTATATATTTTTATATATTTTTTTATATAATAAATGGCCACTCCAACACAGCAGCAGATTTTTTAATGAAACATTAGACGATAATAAATTATCCTTTCAAATCAGCGTTTTGGACAGATCTTTTTAAGCTGCCTTGTTTGCTCACCAACCAGCTCACCCACTTCACTCGGTCATTAATGGGAAATTTGATATGTTTTTTTTTGAAGTTGAGAGAAAATGACGACCCTGCTTCTTATATTACCAATATATAAAGGTATGTAATAATGTTTTGGTGGTGGATCTATTACACTTTACAGTAAACATGGTGCCACTAGTACAGATGGGAAATCCCGTGAAAAATTCCCAAAATTTAATTAATACAAATTTTGTAAGCTAATACTTGTTTGTAATGTCTTATTTTAATAACATTCTTCCTTTTTTATCTTCCTTGCTACGGTATTGCTTTCATGTGCGTCCTACATTGACTACTAACATGAATTTGTAGACTGGAATTTGTAAATTTCACAAACCATTAAACTTTTATGACAAAATATGCCCATTGTCCTCAAGTAAATTCTTGAAAGTATTGAAAGATTTTAGCGTATGCTTTTATTACATACAATACATGCATATATACCTTTTGTCTCCAACTCCATTGTGTGTTGGAAACACAATAGCAACATTATGTAAGTAGGTACCTAACTAATGAATTTTCAGAATTGGCCAATTTATTTCTGGGTATTGGTAAATTAATTAATTTCAAATGAAACGTCGGNAGCTCCAGCCCAGTTGCAAAACCCAACCAGTTCTTCTTTGCTAGTTTCTTTACAAGTTTTGATTGTTTCTATCAAATTGATAAAGTTGATTTGAAAATACTTAATAATATTTGACGCTGTGTCCTGTACTATACCTTTGAAAATCTATACATTTGCTCAACGTAGGCTGATGGCGAATATTGTGTTTGATTTAAATTGACTTGATTTATTTATGTCTAAATAGGTGACAATAACATAAGCTGATTTCCAACCTCAAGACATTGAAAACTTTTTTAAAGTCTACATAAATTGCGAGACATTTGCCACTTCTTCTTTTATCACTCTACTTTTATGTCGAAAACACCTTGAGTAAACTGCGCCACTGCTGTTTCACAAGACCTCCTTGCATCCTATTTCTTGTACATCCTATGCAATCTTGTACAAACAAGGCACTATAAGGATCCCAGTCCATTTATTTCCAACTATCTACTGCCTTTGTGTTTAAGCTGTTTCGCTGTCAACACCACCGTCCTGTCATTTTGTCATTATTGGATTTCACAAACTTATCTATGTCTTCCGACAATTGCTAATTTTCAACTAATTTAGAATGAGTAATGGTGTAAAGTGCATTTAATGTTTGGCCCATGATGATGGTGGCAGTGGGTTATTTTTAAAAAATAACAAAATTGCTACTTCTTCTTTAATACCTGTTGAATAGCAATTTGTATTATCCTCTCTATATTGTTTCTTCTGATTTTTTCTTGCAAACACAATGATAATGGAATCGGCAAATGAAGAAACGCTTCATATGTATATAGATTTGCATTACTATTGTTTTTCTATTCATTCTAAACATTAACACCTTTTTTACAATCAGCCTCTCGAGTGCATATCCAATTGCCACAAGTCATTCAATCACAGTCAAAGGGCTCTTCTTCTTATTGTTTTCTAGACACCGTTTTTTAAAGGTTAAATCAAGTGCACGACTTTTTATTATTATTTCTGTATAGTCTTTTATGGTCGTCATTTCATTGTTGATGAAATAAAAAGCTATATAGATAGGTAGTAAAAAAAAGTAATTATATTTTTGCTTCAGAGTAGTAGCCTGCAAAAAGGAGAGAGAATGTGTTATTAGAAAATTATTATAAACCTCAATAATTTCAATTTTCTGCTAATAAAAATAATATTATGGTCGACTGCGGTAGTATCCTCCTCCCACTTCACACTTTAATTGTTTTTATTAGAATGCAATACGCATCTCATCATGTACATGTGCACAACATAATATTTTTATATATACCTACTTCATTGTTGAGTCTGAGTATGATTTTCAGTAATTGTACATAACGTTTTGAACGTGACAAAACGAAATACATGCTAGCTCACTACTCACTGTGGCACATGCCTTGTCAGTCTAAAAGCTAAAAAGTGAATTGCATTTTGTATCATTGTATATAATGCAGAGAGCAGTGCAGTAACAACAAAACAAAACATAATACAATCATGTAATAACAACATATTGCTCTTGTTTTTGTACTTGTAAAAAAACGAAATTACACATTTTATGCACAAGAAACTGAAAATTTTCTTGTTGCTTTTTTCTCACGACAAGTGTATTTATGGTACACACCTGAAACTTGTATTTTTCTGTCTCTCTCTCTCTCTCTTTCAATAGCTCTGGCTATATACATCATTTATGTTTCATGCACCTACTTTTCATAGGTATAAGCTCAAGAGAGAAAAAGTGGAACAAAGCCTATAATGATGTTTTGAATGTCCATGTTATTGTTATTAGGTATATTAGTTTTTTATTTAAAATACTGCCCCACCACCAAACCACCAATAAAGATACAACTCAGCACAGCAGCAGCATTGGCAGTAGCAGTAAACTACTAGCTTACTTGTACACATTTTCATCAATCTAAACAAAATCGAAATAAATATGTATTATGCGGCCTAATGCAAAGCAATACTTACTTTTTCTGTAATGCCTATTCAGTTTCATACAATGAACTATGGAAAAAAATATAATCATCATCATCAGTATTGCCATTTGCCATCAAACCAAAAGTGAATTATAACCCTTCGACGTGATCCAAATCCGAAATATGTAATTATTGTAAATTAATTTTTACCTGTGGTTGCATTACTTACAGACGTGTGGCTTATTACATGGGACATGACTATATTATAAAACGACGACATATCATATCATTATGATGGGATGTGAGAGGACTCAGTCAGTACAGCGCGTTATCTATACACAGCTGATGATTTTAAATTAGCACGGCGTGGTAGTAATAACAGCATAGCGCAGCAATATAATACACGGACGGACACATAGGTACAGAGTAAATACCCATCATTCAACTTTCTTCATTAGAGTGGTTATGTGATGATTACGATGATTTTTTTTCTTCTCTTGGTCATTGACTTGACATTCGCTAGTCACTCACTGGTACTGCAATTGTCTTTGAAGAAAACCATGACCTTGAGTGTTGAATTATGTGTCCAATACCAAATTAATAAGTGCCCACGAGTGTAGTGGTAACAATATGAATGGAAAACATAATCAACGCAGCAAAAAAGCACGACTTATCATTATTACGTTTCGACAGCCCATCAATTTTGTTCCGAAACAAAAGCTAAAGAAAAGAAAAGATAGCTACTACTCCAATTCATTCTTTATTTTGGTATCCCTTTACTTTACTTTAAAAAACATGCGTCGTGGACACAATGGATGCAATAAATTTGTTATAATGAATATGCATAATTTATGACAATGTTAATTCTATAAATCTAAAAAAAATCTTTATTCTTGGCACTATAATGTATTTACTATACTACATTGAGCAAATTGGCTTAGGCTTGAGAGTTAAATAGGCAATTTGAAAAAAAGTTAGTGGGGTCAACTGCACGATTTTTTTACGGATGGACTGATTTGATACGGCAAAAGGGCTGATTGTAAGTACCTAAATAAATGTATTTTTTGTTTGTGTGGACTTCACATGTACCTATTAATTTACTGCAAATTGTAATGATAGTAATAATAATAATAGTAGCGTACAGAATAGATATTTTTTTGACGTTTTGGCTCGTGATGGCAAAAAATTCACATCAAAAGTACTCATGGAATTTGTATTCCTCTCTATTTGCAACCAGTCACACTCTCTGTCTTGCGCCATGAGAATATTAACTAGCTGTTGAAAGCCTTACAAAAATTAAACCAACTTCTCAATAGCTCCCATTCTCTTGTTATTGTTTAAAGCTTCTTGGCACTTGACTTGGTTTAAAAAACAATAGTTTTTGTATAAAAAAATCAGGATGATGATGATGATATGATGAAGCAGATGACGCAATATTATTAAATAGGTAAATGTGAAGAAAAAAACAGCAAGACTTGTAAATAGATAAATACAAGTTTTATGCTACGCACAAACACGAACAAAGTAGAGGACTGTCAACAAGCTTTAAAAATATATATGAATAAATTTAAATTCTTCGTGTATTTTTAGCATGTATGCTTGTACAATAATAGTAAAGGATTGTAAGTTCCTATGTGTAGTAGTATACCTACATATTATCGTGTGGCGGTGGTGGTCCTGTCTTGCCTAGCATAAAAAGCAATGTATTATAAGCTGCCGAAAAGTATGATTCTGTTTGATAATGATAATGGTGTTAGCATGATCATCATTATCATCATCATGCACACATGCAGCCAAAAGGAGTGTGAATGATTAAAAATTGAAGACCCCATTGCGAATTCGGGATCCTTAAGACAAGTACTATATATTTAACTGGGAACACACAAAAAGAAAAATGATTGACCGCTACAATCGTTTTGGCCATGTAAATGTTTTGTAAATATGATGGTGCATATTGGCATGTGTGTGCATACTTAATGCAAATGCAAACAATGCAAGCATCTCTTGAAAGTTGAGGATTTTATAAATTCTGCAAACTTAAAATTTTTATTTTGAAGATAAGCTTGTCAAAACTGACCATTCCTTCACATTTTTTAAAAAGAATTCTTTATTTTTGGTTTTAGGCTTGGCTTTTGGCAACTATTTTGAGTGAACATTGTAACACATTTTTGTGAAGTGAAGAGTCTTCAAAAAAAAATTTGTGCTGATGTCATGCAGCAACGAAGCCGGCAATTTGAAGAAATCAATATTGGATTCTGTATGTACATATGCTCAGGTAAGAGGCTACATGTGTATATTTATTCTTTTACAATAATTTTGTTTGTTGTTTTATCTTACAAATATGTTTGCTATAATTTTTCTTAAGCAAGTAATAATAAGCCAGTTTGCTTTTTTTTTCTTCATGCTTGTTACTAGTTCACACATATATGTTTTGCTTCGCAAACCGTGACAGAATATTTTTTTTTTTCAATTTATACGTAAAACACGAGAATCATGGCACTCGGAAGGGAGTTTTTTTTCAACTTGACTTGCTTTGATAATGATACGTTGTGCATTTGGAATGTTGGGGTATTCATGTCCTTGCGCAAAAAAAACACCTGTGTGTATGCTGCTGCTGCTGATGATGGAATTTACACGATATTGAGCTATGAAATAAGCTATATTTATAATTTATTACGTGTGTGTATATTAACACAATTGTCACGTTTATTAAGCTATACCCACCACCAAGATAAATCATATTGAGCCTTGTGCCGTGATAGAGGCACACTCGAAGAAAAAAATTGTATCTTGATTTCATCTCTGCAGCAGTTTGAAAATTATTGTTTACTTACCTTCGTGAAAATTACAGCTTTAAATCGATAGCGATTTTCAATACAATCTCAAAAAATTCATGAGAAATAAATATTTTTTATTTTAAAAAAACATTTCGTATACAAACCGACGTATTATTATCTATTAAACATACAACACTGTACACATACAACATACATACATATTGTAGAAAAGGGGAAAAATGCGAAATAAGACATATGATGTAAGAAGGCCCGTTATAATAATGAATTTGCATAAGTGGTTTTTGAGGTTTTCATTTTATTTAGTAAAATACGAGTGATAGTGAAAATCGTTATTATAAACGACCCAAAATTGAGAGAGAAAATTACACATAGTTTCCTTTGAATTATGGGACACTTGTTGTACTAGTGCAGTATATTTACCAATATGCACACTTGGTTTTAGTAAGTGAAATAATAATGTTGAATGTATTTAGTCACTAATCGTTTCACACGGGTCAAAAGAGAACATCAGGCCTAGAGAGTTAAGCACCTTACATGATGATGAGAGTGCAACTCCAAAACCAAACCAAACTTTAAAAAAAAATATGTCATAACAAAAGGTGGTGGTGGTACAATAAAAAAAATATTACATGATGCCGGTTGGTTTTATTACCTTGTGAAAAGAAATTGCACGCACCTAATTGTTTAAATGGACAATTTTGGCGAGAATTTTACGGTACTATAGGCCCACCTGCAACAAAAAGAAGAAGAGAAAAAAACAACTGCAATGTTTTATAACAGTAACTTGTATGACACCCCGGGATTTCATTGCCCATTGCATATTTAACGGTAGCTTATTTACTCTTTTAGGCTGCTACTACTTTTTATGTTATGATTATTGTGCAAGGGAAACGAGTGTGAAGTCAAGGATGAAAAAGTGTGACTGTGTGACAAATGACAAACCAGTGAAGGTAACACGATGATATCGCACGCACACCAAGATAATATGTAGAACAAAAGATGGATTTTATAGTTGGTGCCACCACCAACACTAAGTTCTACTGTCACTTCTTGTTACGGGGTTCAATAAACTTTGTGTTGATACTACTGTAAAAAAAATGTTGATTATGATACAACTTATTATGACATTTTACTGAATAGTGTGTACTCTTTTAATATTAGGCAAACAGTGTAATGGTAAAATAAGGTGGTTTGTGTGTGTGTGGTACTTTTTTTTTACTGCTCTGCTGCTGTGTTGGTGGCAAATGTGGCGCTTGTGTTTTCCCAAGCAGTCAATTCAAAAGCGTATAATGTGCGTGAATTATATATGTATAACTTGTATTTACACACTGGGCTTCATTCTCTCTCTCTATCTGTCTTCATTATTTTTTAGCAAACGAGTACGCAGGTAGCAGGAAATTGAATTTTATCACGGGGAGCAGCGCTGTGTGAGATATGCCTTTTCTGACAATAAAGCATGTTGCTCTGTGGTGGTGGCAGAAAAAAGGAAATAAGGTGGCAAGATAAGTGCACACTACTACTGCACTGTTTACTTTGCTCATCATTATCATCATCAACATTAATCAAGGTTTCGGATTTGCTCTATTGAGAAAAGCTACCGAATAAGTACACACATGGAACTACTTGTTATTCAACTCTGGGAGTATATTTTGTTAAATTCTTGTAACGCAAGCTGTTTTAGAAATTTTATGTAACATTTATTCCTATCTTTGGCCTTTGGGTACACTCTATTTCTACCTAACTTGTGTGGAGCAACGAGTAACAACTTAAAAATAAAACTTCAAATAAAATAAAAAGAAACTTGTGATGAATTCTGCAACTTTCATTGGGTTCCTTTTACATGTCATGTCACACACGTGGCATACATACATACCTAATAAAGTATGTAGGTCTTATTGTTGCAAAAGTTCTTACTATTTTCGTTTTACAAAATCGCATTACAAATTTCTGCTGAATGCCTCGAGCTTAATAACATCAAAACAATTCAAAGCAGCAAATAAAACTTGTTATGTAACATAATATGAGAGATGATTGAAGAAAAGATGTATTCTGAAGATGTATTATTTATTATGATTATGATTTGTTTTGATGCCGTAATACTCACTGTCGCGTACATTCAAGCTAGCATGTATTTTCAAATGTCATTTTGCATCGTCCTATTTGTCAACATGATAATATGATAATCAAAAATATAAAGTAATTTTGTATGGACTCTATTGTATACATATAACACATTTATTTTCATCTTATGAAGATGAGCTTGCGTGAGAAAATGAATCATGTTCTTTCCAGGAAATGAAGGATGGTGGATGGTGACAATGAATGCATATATAATATAGGCAGTGGGTTGTGATTCGTAAACGGATGAATGCTTTTTAGCAGCAGCAGCACCCAAATGAAAGTCAGTCAATGTGAATAGGTATCTATAATAAGCGCTCAAAGAGAGTTGGAAAGTCTAATTAACTTGTCATTTTCATCCGAAATGAAGTCATAACGCAATAAACTTTCTACCATCACCACATAAAACACATTTAATGCGAAATGGTCACGAAACAGAGACTCGACTCACACTAGGAAAACATACATCAAAGTAAATCAGAAAACATACGACATACATGTGTCCTCAACCATTTTTTGTGTCCTTTTGTCTCATTTTGCCTTGTCTGGCCTTAGAACCTTGAGAAATCTTTGACATGTTCCATGATTTCAATACTGTGCACATTTCATTTTGTCTGATTTTGGTATAGGAATGGGTGCATGCATGTTGGAAGGCTTGCATATATGAGTAAAGTGAGTAAAGTCTCTTCAATTCAAGCCTCTTTTTTACATCTTTTTCTGAATGTCAAATACAATGGGATGATTTACCGAATGATGGCATGATAATTATCATCACATCATGCATCATCATACGTCTGTTACCTTGATCTTGATTTTTATGACAAGATTATAAAAAATATATACACACATAAACGGACCCATAACATACCTATATTGCATGCTAGAAAGTAATTTCCTGAGTAGAAAATTTTATAGTTGCCATTTACAAATATTTTATGGTTACTAGTTGACCACACCACCACCATCAGGACCATAAAACAAAGAGAAGAGACAAAGAGCACAAAGAGAGCTTCAAAAAAATAGTTTCAAATTGTCACGGTCATTCATATAACATATGTGTACTCAGTCATGCTAAAATAACAATGAGACTTGTGTCAAGCCATGAACGTCAACTTGATTTTTATAAACGATATATCCTATCCTGCATGTCTCTGCTTCCTACCTACAGCTAATAACGTTTACTAAGCGTAATAATAATAACAATAAGTGTATGCACTTTACAAAAACTTTTTTCAGTACTCCACAATACACTTTTTATTTTTTAAAGACAACATCAAAATGTAAAAAGGTATAAGAGAGATACACTTATTACTATTACCACACCCTGTATTTAGCTTTTAACTTTATGTGTACTCTACTCTGTAATCATAATGATTATTCATTGTTTTTTTTGCAAAATGATGTATAGCGACTGCTGGCGACTTGACTAGACAAGGAAAAGACAATAGACCATGAAAATACAACAGTGTCTGTCTGAGACGTGTGCTGGTTTTAGTGTTTGTGTTTGTATATCTTTTTTTTTAAATCTTGAGGATATTACAACTAAAACCCAGCACATTTTTCTGTCTTTCAACTATATTCACTTCACATTCATTCCTTTTATAATTTCACCCAATGTAAATTATTCATGTAGCATAAAACAATACTACCATACAAGTGCATACATAAGTAGAATACATGTGTACTTATTATTACCATTATAGTATATCATATTTATCTTACGATATTGTTATTGTTATTATTTTATGATTGATATATCGCAGAAAGTTACTTAAATTATTGGATATGCGATTTTTTTACACATGCATGCAGGCATGGAAGGATATCATGTCAATGGGACATTTTACAAGGCTATGCATAGCACACGCTATAAGCAAGCCAAAATAATAAACAATTTTTTATTGCTATTTACCTTAAAAAGTCAAGTTGGCGATTGTATGTGAAAAATTACTAAATGACAAAAAGGAATTTATGGCTACCTTCACCAGTAATTCATGAGTCGTGACAAGGCAGATTAGCTTGTTGAGATGAATCCTGTTGTGCTATGCATTTTTTTTTAAATTCTACTACTTATCTGTTACATTTTAATTACAAGCTATATCCTCTCCCCCGTTGTCTGTCGTCCCATCATCATAATATATATATGTTATCTAAATTATACATGTGGAATAAATGAAGAGATGACTACTATTTTTTGTTGACTATCAATCAGCTTGTATGCACTTTATCTCCATTTATTTTTCATTACGATCAAGCAGAGAAACAAATGTGATAACAGTATATTTTTACATTGTTTACATAAATTAATTATACGTTTTCATTGGGTGCCTATCTGTGCCTATGCATGTGCCTATTTGTGTGATACGCCACGTAGAAAGTTTCAACAGTAAACTGTGTCGTGTTTTATATTCCGAGGATGATTGAACAGGAAAAGGTTGAAATATGCATAATTATATTTTACGAAACTGATTAGATTTAGCGAACGTCTTCAATAACTTTTTAGCATAGCGTCTCAGCAGCAGCAACCGCAGCAGGACTACATTATCTATCATTATCGCTAAAGGAGGAGGGCTGAAAGTGACATAAAAGCAAATAAGAATATTTATGTCTATCATCCTATCTCGCATATATTTATATTTTCCCTTCCGCTTACAGTGACATCACACTGTACACAGCAACAACAACTTGTATAAACAGAGTTGAGGCAGGTGTAAAAGTCAGTGCATATATTTGCACTAGAGCGTTATATTGACTTATAAAAACAAGCATGGCATTAAGACGTACACATCTTCAAGAAAAAAACAGAGAGAGATAGAGAGAAGCTCTATGACATGACTATAAAGTACAAGTACTATAATGAATGGTGATGTGATATGATGATGATATTATCGTCCTCAAAAGTGGATGAAGGTTGGGATGGTTGGGAACTTGTTGTTGATGATTGAGATAAAATATAAATATACGTAAAAATAACAAAAAAAGGTGCTGGTAAAAAAATGTATGTAGTACATATGTACATTGTATGCTATGTAGGTACGTTATGTGTCCCACTTGCCCCATCAGCACTATCGTAAGTCATAAAAGCATCGAAAAAAAAAGTTTGAAGGTGTTTTCATTCCGTTTTTTGCTTTCCTCCTTTTGCTATATGCTACTCCTCCTTTCTTTGCTTTTTTTTATTATGTTGGATGTTGGAACGTGTCAAGTCAGATACAAGGAAAATAGGCTGATAAAAATTTATAGGCTTTCTTTAGAGTATTTTAGTAGGTGAAATGCGTGTTTGTTTGTTTAACTGAGCTGATGATGGAGAGAAAAAAGAAAAGTCTTCCAAAAGGCAAAAGCAAAGGTAGGCAAACTCCTTTTGTAAACACGAAATGAACGTAAGAAGAAGAAAAAAACGGCATACTAAAAGAAAATGGAATGTGAAAGGAACTAAAAAAATAAGCTTCACACTTATGGCAGAAGGAGGCCAATAGGTGTTTTGCTGCTACTGCTACTGATGTACTGCGGAGTAGTGATGATGATGATGATTTAGCACTCTTTTAAAATGGGGGTGTTGTGTGAGGAGAGAGGACAAAAAAGAAGACGAACATAATATGTGTGGGTGGGAGTCTTTAGTGCACACAGACTAGAGATGATAATGAATAATGAAGAAAGGGAACGAGAAGGTTTAGTTCAGTCATTGCTGTGCATATACGCATAGTATAACATTGTGTTGTTGAATAATGAAAGGTGTAAAAATGAGTCGGAGTAGGAGGAGGAAAAAAGGTGAAGGTGGACAAATTCATTTTCAAAATGTACAAAAAAACTTTCTGGAAAAAAAGCGTGTCATCAATCAATCCAGTTCAGTGCCATAACCTAATAATACCAAAATGTCTTGCTATATGATTTTTTTTATGCATGAAGACAGGTAATATTAAATCTTAATTATCATATCCCTCCTCATATTGTCCTCATAACATTCTAGAAATATATGTTTTTTACGAGAGGCGGAAAGGTAAAAAGGAAGAAAAGAGAAAGCTGACGTGTAAAAAGGCTGAGTAATAATGATTGAGACGAGAGAGAAAGCTGATTTCTTCAGGGGGGACGGGGAATATTGAATACATGTATTTTTTTTGCTTTTTTGCGCTTTTTACCCATCATCAACATTTTATACGTGCTTTTATATCAAATTGTTTTTGGATTAAAAATATATTTGGCAGACATAATATCTAAGAAAATCCGATAAATAAGTTATAATAAAATTACCCAACAGCAGAAAAGTATTGATTCGACTTTTAATTTTATGAAATGGTTGCTCATTTTTTCCCAAGGCGAAACTTCTAAAAGCATGTACCCATATCATCCCAAAACATCAAACAATATAACAGGGGAAAGAAGGCTCGTGTAAAAAGTAGAAACAAACCATTAAAAAATAAATGCGTTGTAAAATGAATTCCTTTCAATTGAAGGTACGCATATCGATTTATTGACTTACTGAAAAAGTGAACAAAAAAATCGTCTTAAAAACTTGAAGCAACGAAAATTGAGCCAATGAGAGCATCAAAGGTTTGTCATAAAAATGTACAAGTTCTGTACAAAGTCAAGCGTGTTGCGTTCAAGAAACTTAACAAAAACATTTGTAAATAGTACAACAGCAAAAAGAAAACTTTCCATTCCACAAAAAAAAAAGTTTAGCTGGATGAAATCAAATAGAATTTTTTCAACACGAAACAACATTGACTTTCCTTTTTTAGGTAAATACTTATTGCGTTGTTGTAATTTTTTTTAAGGTAAACTTTTACAACAACTCTAGACCTTGCCCTACACAATGCAATTCATAGAATAGAAAGCTTTAAGCTACATAATGGCTTTTCAAGGTAAATGAAGACTATACTCCTGTCATGTAAAGTCACACAACAAATAAAAAATAGCTTGCCTTTTCCCACACACACAAATGCTCGGAAATATATATATTTTATGCCTTTTTCCTTTTTCGGTTAATGGTCAGGAAGACCTTTCATGATGGCACGGCTTAGTGGCTTAAAGGCTTTTCAGCTTGATTTAGTGTGTTATACAGGCAAGCTATTTATATAATAATGGATTGTTTTTCCTGTCCAAGTTTCCTCTAAAGTTGTAAAAAAAACTTCTATTAGTTAAATGAAATGAAACAAATCCTCCAGCAGAAGAAGTGACATGTGACACGGCATGAAAGACAGCGACATGGGGATACTTTAAAACTGGTCACTACTGGAGTGTGAGTGTGTCGTCGGGTGACTCAAGAGCATCGACGCAGGATAAGATAAGATAAAAATACATTTGTATAAAATATAGACCATCATTTGAGAAAGTGTCAATGAAAAATTCATTAGCCTCTGGGGGAAGTGTACGTATACACACTCATAAATCATTCATCTCAAACGGTGAAGGTATCAACTTGTACATAATTTTCCACTTTCTCTCATCTCACAACTTTCCCGACAAAAAGAGACGTCATCAGAGTATGAACGAATGACAACAAATTCTTTTTGTGTTTCTGTCCTGCTGTGCTCCTACCAATCTATAACCAAAATACTATTCTTCGTTGATGATGATAATGGTTTCCTGTCGACTATCAATTTGCAATACAAAAACTCAGGATGATGTTTTCATGCTGATTTTTTGATGCACCAAAGGTACAGATGTCAAATGAGCCTTGAATTTAAAAAAAAAGAAGGAAATTGAATGCTACTCTGACGTCTATTTATATACATTCAATACCCAAACCAATTTCATAGCAAGTTCCCAATTTCCCCCGTCTGTTGATTGTCAATGTTTCTTTTTGTCGTTGTTATGTGACGTGACATTCACCGTACTTTTGTCTCTTTGCTAGTAGTATAGTTTTTTTTTCATTTCATGCACTTACCAGAATGATGCTGGTGAACACACACAAACAAATATAGGTATACATATATTATACACAAGTACCATCAGACCAATGGGTTATACAACGACAATAATTTAGATGGTGATTACATTTATATAAGAGAATTGGCAGGAGCAGCAGCTGTTGCATTTCTCTCTGGTAATAACCAGGCCAGCTGGTGACAATGAAAATCTAAAAGGCACACCAACAACGCCAGGCGCTGTTGTTACTTGCGGTGGTGTGCTGTAATAATAATAATAATCGTTCTGTCAAACTGACACTATACTACTTACTAGCCCCCTGCTTGTCACCCATACCATACCTATGTACCTATTATTCCATTCAATATAATTGTTTTGGTTCTAAGAGAGCATTTTGCAAATTGTTCCACAAATTTAATGTACCTATCTGGTTTCAGGTTGTTAAATAATATATTATCATTCAACAAGCAACTACAATCATGACAATGATCATCATCATCAGCAAACCTAATAGCTCTCTATAGAGTCTATATACTGCTGGTGTGGTGGTGAGTGGTGACGACGAAGGATTAATTCGAACACCAGAACACCACCACCACCACCATCCCGTGTCTTTTCCCCTCTTTTGAACTTTTTGGGCTACTTATTATGCCTACATTCAATTACTGGAAAAGAAAGACATTTCCAGGAAATCCCTCAACTCCCATACTTTATAGTTTTTCCCATTTCCGGGATGAAGCAGCATACGATAACACAACAAAACAGCTTATATTAATATTAAATACATGTTTTCTGAGTATAAAGTAGCATGAGTTAAAATGGACAGGTCATACCTTGTAATTCGCTTTATGGCACATCACGCCTTGAGAATCTCCCGTATCCTGGTTGTATCCTAGGATCATGTCTCCTCACAGGAGACATGACCCCCTTTACTGGAGTGCATAAGGACCGCGACCAAACATTAAAATGCATGTAAACATAAGAATTTTTAAGTTCTGTTTTCGGTAATCGACAGTACAGTAGGACAGTAGTTTGGGCGAGTTCGAAAACCGGGTCAGGGGGCGTCCCCCGGGGGTAATGGGGACAAATAAGTTTTGCATGTGTCAATATGCACAGATGATGCATGTAAATAATAGTAATCGAGCATCCTGATTACGAATATGATGTCTGTTTTGTAATCGCAATTAGTTAATTGTAGTTTGTTAATTACAATTAACTTTTTTATAAGGATTG